>CAUYRH010127918.1:0-19996 GCA_963574655.1 Perodicticus potto | reverse complement strand
AGTTCTTTTGTTTTAGGCAATTAAAAGTCTATGACCATTCTCCTCTAGCTTGAATGGTTAGATCAGAGAGATCTGCAGTTATTCTAATATTCTTCCCCTTGTAGGTAATAGATTTCTTATGTCTGGCTGCTTTCAGAATTTTTTCCTTCATATTAACTTTAGTGAACTTAATTATGATGTGCCTGGGGGATGTCTTATTTGGGCTGAGTCGTGCTGGGGTTCTGAAACTGTCTGCTATCTGAATTTCAGAATCTCTTGGCATGTCTGGAAAGTTCTCTTTCATAATCTCATAAAGAAGAAACTCTGTGCCTTGTGACACCACTTCGTCATTTTCAGGTATCCCTATAAGGCGAATATCGGTTTTCTTCGAGTTATCCCAGAGCTGTCTGAGAGAATGATCCGCTTTTGTCTTCCATTTCTCTTCCTCTTTGGAAGTTTCGGAGTGTTAGATAACTTTGTCTTCCATGTCAGGAATCCTTTCTTCTTCTTGCTCCATTCTGTTACTGAGGCATTCTACTCTATTTCTCAGATCTTTGAAGGCTATAACTTCTTGTCTCAATGTGTCAAAATCTTTAATCATTTTGTCTTTGAGTTCATTGAATTCTTGAGACATCTTTTGGGTCATCTTTTGGATTACTGCCTGAAATTCTAATTCTATCTTTTTCTCCATTCCACTGATCTTATTTGCTATCCAGACTCTGAATTCGATTTCTGACATGTCAGCTGTTTGCTTATGAAAGGGATCTTGTGCTGTATCTACCTTGTCATTCCTTGGGGAAGTTGATCTACTCTGATTATTCATATTGCCAGAGTTTTTCTGTTGATTCCACCTCATGATTATTTTTCACTGTTGTCTATGACCTTCCTCAGCGTTGGGGAGGTTTCTATCCCAGATCAGACCCTGGCAGGATCACTCTGTTGTTGCTGGATCTTTGTAGGGAGTGACCCTGTGTAGCTCCTCTGGGACTGCCCCACCCAGGGAGTTCTGGCTGCTGGAGCAGCTCCAGAGTGTGACATATCCAGATCAAGCATCACAGCAGGGTGTGGGATGGGGTATCTGGTGGCCTTTGCAAAGGGAGCCCATGACTCTAGCTGTCTCTGGCTGGCAGGAGGCTTCCAGAGGGAGAGCAGCAGGCCTGGGGCATTGATTGGAGCCAGGCGGGGTTCCAGAGGGTGGCAGGCTGATGCCATTTGGGGCACAGATCAGTGCTGGGCAAGAGTCCTGGCGGACTTCCTGGCCACTGCTAGCAGGGGGCCCAGACCCGGTGGGGTGCCAAGTGGGGCCACGTGAGAGTCCTGGCAGAGTCCCTGGCTGCTGGTGGTGGGTCAAGATCCAGCAGGGTACCAATCAGGGCAGTGCGTGGGTCCTGGTGGAGTGGAGTTCCTGGCTGCTGTGGATGGTGGGCCTGGGGCATGGATAGGAGCTGGTGTTGGTCCCGGTGGGTGGCAGGCTGAGGCTAGGCAAGGAACAGATCAGTGCTAGAAGGGAGTCCCATTGGACTTCCTGGTCGCTCCTTGCAGTGAGTTAAAGCCCGGCAGGGTGCCAATTGGGGTCACATGGGTGTCCCGGCAGAGTTCCTGGCTGCTGCAGGCAACGGGCCGAGGCCCGGTGTGGCATGGTTCGGAGCTGCGCAGGGGTCCTGGTGGCATCCCTGGCCTGAGGCTTGGCGGGGGCTCAGTGGGGCCCCAGAGTCTTTTACCTGGTGGGCCACCTGGTCCGGCAGATAGGGAGGGTGGGTGCTGCTCAAGTCCTCCTCCCTCAGTTTCAGCAGAGGTAGGGCTTCTGGTACATCAGGTAAGTGGGGAAGGGAGTCCTGGAAGTTCAGAATGGTGGAAAACTTTAGTTCAGTTTTTCTGCCTGAAGCTTGGTTTCTGGAAGTTGCAGTTTGCCTCAGGGGTGACCTGCAGTTATCACTTCTCTCTCTCTCAGTTGGGCTCCCAGTCTTCAGCTGAATTGGTCAGTTTCTGGAGGTTATCTTTCCTTTTGGACAGGACCCTCTGTTGGAAGCTGCTTCCAGTCGGCCATCTTGCCCCTCTCTGTGCAACTCCTCTTTTCTTCTGAATTCCGTTTGCCTGAAAAATTTCTTCCAACCGTTAACTCAGAGTTTTAATTTGTCCTTTGAAGCTAGGTGTGTTTCCTGCAGACAGCAAATGGATGGCTTGTGTTTTTTTTATATATATATATTTTTTTACCCTAATTTTAAAATGCTTTAGTACTAAAAAATTTTAAAATACTTTATTACTACAAAATGCTTTATTGCTACAAAATATTTTTTTACTTAGCACAGCTAATGATTATTTGAACCTTCTGTGAAGTGTAATCTTTTTTGTAACTGACCTTTATATATATGTGTGTGTATATATATATATATTATTATTAAATCATAGTTGTGTACATTACTGCAATCATGGGGTACAATGTGTTTGTTTTATATACAATTTGAAATATTTTCATCCAACTGGTTAACATAGCTTTCATGGCATTTTCTTAGTTATTGCATTCAGACATTTATATTCTACATTTATTAAGTTTCTTCTGTACCCTTCTAAGATGCACTGTAGGTGTGGACCTTGTGTTTTTTAATCCAGTAAGCCAATCTATGCCTCTTCAGTGAGGAATTCAAGCCATTAACATTTATTGAGATAATTGATAAGTGTGGTAGTATTCTATTCATCTTATTTTGTGAGAGTCTATTGCTTAGTTTTACCTTTTGCATCAGTTTGGAAGTTAGGTTCTGTCCTTTAATTGCTGAGTTCTTACTTTGCTGTTGATCCATTTTGACGGTCAGTGGGTGGAACAGCTTGAAGTATTTCCTGTAGAGCTGGTCTTGTGGTGAATTTCCTCAATGTTTGTATCAGTAAATAATTTGATTTCTCTGTCAATTTTAAAGCTTAGCTTATCAGGATATAGAATTCTGGGCTGGAGACTGTTTTGTTTAAGTAGATTAAAGGTAGATGACCATTGTCTTCTGGCTTGGAAAGTTTCATTAGAGAAGTCTGCAGTCACCCTGATACATTTGCCCCTATAGGTCAACTGGCACTTACTCCTGGCAGCTTGAAGAATCTTTTCTCTTGTCTTCACTTTGGACAGGTTCATCACAATGTGTCTTGGAGAAGCTTGGTTAGAGTTGAGGTGACCTGGGGTCTGATATCGCTCTGAAAGAAGTGTGACAAAATCTTTGGTGATATTTGGGAAATTTTCATTTATAATATTCTCTAGTATGGCTTCCATTCCCCTGGGGCATTCTTCTTCCCCTTCCTCTAATTCGTCAGGTAAAGTCCCTTCTATAATTGTCCTGCCCCCAAGAGTGTGCCATATACTATAACCTTCAAATCCCTTCCCTCCTCCCCCCTCTCTGCTCCCTCATTCTTTTACGCCCCATCATGTATTAGCTCATCTACTGCCTTCACATTAGAATTGAGTACATTGGATTCCTGCTTCTCTATTCTTGTGATGGTTTACTAGGAAGAATGTGTTCTGCTGAGTGTGGTAACTCATACCTGTAATCCTAGCACTGTTGGAGGCTGAGGAGGTATAATTGCTTGAGCTCAGGAATTCAAGACTTGCCTGAGCAGAGTTAGACCCCCAACTCTTAAAAAGATGAAAAACCCAGCCAGGCGCCAAGGCCTGTAATCCTAGTGGCTTCCTGAGGCTGAGTCAGGGGGATGCCCACAGCCTGAGTCTGAGGTTGCAGTGAGCTATGACGCCACTGCACTCTGCTTGGGACATAGGGTAGAACTGTGCCTCAACAACAACAACAAAAACAACAAGAATGTGTTCCACCTCAATCCAGGTTAATACAAAAGCTATAAAGTCTCCATGTCCTTTAATGGCTGAATAGTCTTAATCTATTTCTTAATCAATTTTTGTGCATCATGTGACTGCTGTGCACGAGGGTCTACATGTATGCATTTATGTGTGTATGTATATATTTTTTGTATCTGTAGATCCAATTTCCCTAAACCATCTGAAAAGACCATCTTCCCCACTGAATGGCCTTTGTTGAAAATCAACTGATCACAACCATGTGGGTTTATTTCTACATTCTCTCTTTCATTCCACTAATCTACATCCCCTGTAGCAAGGATATGTATGGATTTATGAAACCTTTCTTTCAGTTATGCATAGTAGGTTCCTGGGTAAAATGTATTTCTTACTGAGAATTATGGTGAAACTTTTCTCAAAAGATATTTGTCTAGGCAGTGTCAGATAATATTAACAATAAGACACAAAAAAATGTCCTAGAATAGGTAGGCTATTGGGACCCCTAAAGACTGTGGAACCTAGTCCAGTCTCATGCTTTACAGAAGGGGAAACTGAGGCCCAGGTGGAGGAACTAACCTTCCCAAGGTCATGCTAGAATATAAACCAAGGTGCCTTACCTGGGAGCCCCATCTTCCCACCATCCCAGCTGGGCCTCCCTGCTGTTCTGCAATGCCCTGGGCTGTTCCCACCTTCCCCCTCCACCAAGGGCCTGCTGGGCCCACAGGTGCTCTGGAGGCAGCCCACAGGTGCTCTCATCTCCCCACTTTCCTCATCTCCTCTCTGACTCTCACTGAGAACAGTCTGCCCCGACACTGCAGTGCCCTGGTGGGTCCAGCCCCAGATGACTGTTCCCCATGTCCTGTGTTCCTGCCCCTCCTTCTTCAGAGATGGAGGACTTGGCTTTTCTTCAAGGACTCTTCTCAGAATGGAAAAAAGAAAGCAGCACCATCGACGTCAAATGCCTCTTACACAATGGGCAGCATCATGCTGAGAATTGGATAAATAACCCAGGGACATATGGATTGAATTTCCCTCAACTTACCCAGGAATGTAATAAGTCAGGGCCATGGAGAAAGGCTGCCACTCAGCCCTGACACTCAGAACACTTGAAAGAGTTGTCCCCAACTCCAGTGGCTCCTCTCCCTGGAGCACTCCCCTCTCTTTCAAGTTCCAAGGACTGCTACCCTTGACAAGGCACAGAGTGGCCATCTTGGCTCTGGCCCTGACAGGCTGGCCTCAATCATGACTGCTGCATCCCAGTCAGCTCCTCCTTACTGCAGGGGAGAGTGCTCTCCTGCCCCTCAGACAGGCCTGGATGTATCTGTGTATTAGTTCATTCTTGCATCCATTCACTCATCTAGTATGTATTGAAAATTGTGTTGTGGGTAGGAACACAGCAGTGTGAATAAAAAAAAAAACACAGCTTTGCTTTCAGATCTTGTGAAAGAACTTTCTAGCATTCAAAGTGAGCAAAAGTTTTGGACAGAGTCAAGTTCCCAGCACTGAAAGTGTTCTGCAGAGGTTGATTGAGACTCAAGCATCAGATGGAAAATTAGGTGGTTGATCTCCAAGACCCTCCCAGGTGCAAGGTTTCAGGAGGTTTTTTGAGGGGTGCAACATGCCCACAGCATGGCTCCAACTCCCCTCCTTCCTCTTCCTGCACAGTTCTCTTTGGTCTGCACCTGCAGGAGCTTAGAGTCAGAGGTTTTCGTTGGAAGCCATGAGAATTCCCTGGAAAAGCCATGACGGGTTCAGAAAAAGCAGATACCCACCTTTCCTGCCTGAAAATAACCCGTCAGTATCATTTCTTTTTATTTCCGTTTTCTCTATCCCCTCAGAAGATATCTTAGAACTTTTTTCTGAGGATGAGCCTGGGCAATAAGACAAAATCACCTAAACAAATGTAGACATTCTGGATAAGATGTTCCTGTTGGGGAAAATCACATCAAGGATCTGTGGGAACACTCTGTATTCTTTATTTCTTATAACTGAATGTAAATTTATAGTTACTTCAAAGTAAAATGTTTAATTAAACATCCCGAGAGCTCTTGATAACTGCACTATAGGTATGTAAAGTGTTACCATTAGGAGAAGAGTGAAGGAATGTGAGAGAACTTTATACTATTTTTCCAACTTCTCTGTAAATCCAAAATTACTTCAAAAAAAGTTTTAAGGCTGGGCACAGTGGCTCACATTTTTAATCCTAGGACTCTGAGAGCTAAGGTAAGTGGATCCCTGGAACTCAGCCTGAGCAAGAGCAAGACCCCATCTCTACTAAAAATAGAACAATTAGCAAGGTGTTGTGGCAGGTGCCTGAAGTCCCAAGTACTCAGGAGGCTGAGGCAGGAGGATCCCTTGAACTCAGCAGTTCGAGGTTGCTGTGAACTATGGCGCCACAGGACTCTACCCAGGGCAACAGAGTGACATATGTCTCAAAAATACAAAAAATGCTTATTGATACAGAGTGGACAGAGCCCTGGCTTGGGAATTAATAGACCCTGATTTTCTATATGACTCTGAGCAAGTCCCTTCTTCTTTCTGGCCCTGGGTTTTTCTGTCTGTAAAATGAAAGTACTCAGAGAATTGCTCTCACTCCCCCTTTATATATAATGTTCTACCTCACTGACGCACTGATGGCCCAATCTACGGTCCAACATCTCTATTCTTGTCACTCTTTTCTCTACTTATTTCCAAGCCCAAGTCTTTAGATTCCTCATCTGTAATGTAGGAGTACATACATAGCACTTATTTTACAAATCATAAATTACAATGAAAGGAAAAAGTGGATGCCAAGTGCCTGGCACATAGCAAGTACTCAGGAAATACTGGATCCCTCTCCTTTCAACTCCTTCTTTCCCTGGAAATAGAATTCAGGTAAGCAAGCTCCCCACCTCCTCATGTCCTGACTTCTGTTTCTAGAGGGAGCACACAGCCTTTAAAAAAAACCTGAAGCAGAACAGAACCTTCAAGCCCCCCACTTCCTTTGCTGTTGTTTCCTTGGAACAGTGGTTTTCAAAGTGTAACATGCATCAGAATTACCTGGGAAGCTGATCAGAACATGGATTGCTGGGTCCCACTGCTGAAGCTCTGGTCTGGGGTGGAACTTCAGAGCGTTTGCTTTTCTATTAAGTTCTCAGGTGGGGCTGATTCTGCTTTGAGCCCAGAGCACAGCTAGCTGCCCAGGTTCCAGAGGGAAAGTGAACTTTCTGGTAAGTTTGGCTCTACATATTAGAGCAGGACTTTGAGCCAAGGAGCAGGTCATCCAAGCCTGGGACAGAGTGACAGTTGGCATGGGGAGATCAGAGCAGGGTCATCCCTCCAGGAGAAAGGGAACATGGGGGAATTGCTCCAGCTTTTTCTCTACCCACAAGGAAGTACTTTGCATCCCTGCACCCCCCACACAGTCCCATCCTGTGGCTTCAGAGCCAGGTGAAGCTGAAGCTCAGGGTGAAGGGCAAAGGGAGGCAAAAGGAAGGACAGAGGAAAATCCCCCAAAGTTCAATACACACAAGCTGGGAGAGAAGAAGAAATATCATCACGTCCAGATGGGGTTATTGGGGTAATGTTCCTGGGTGGTTTGGAGAACTGCGTAAGTCGAAGGTTGCCTGTGGCTGTGTTAGTCAACACCCTGGTGCTCTAGTGAAAAGTGAGGTGCAAACTGAAGAATGGCTAAGTTGCATAAGCGTTCAAGTGTCTGGTCCTGGGGCATCATCCCCTCTCATACATGGTAAGTGTGTATCACATACGTACCCAGGTTACACAGACACTGAAACTGCTAAGGTCAGCCATCAGACTCTTGCTCTACCCACGGGGTTTCTTCATAACTTCCAAGGCTCTGTCACCTCCTACAAGCTTTGTGACTTTCAGATAATCAGCTTTTCTGAGATTTAGGATTTTTGCTGGTAAAAGAAGTTGTGGTAAATATTCCCAAAAGAATTTTGAGACTGAGATAAAATAGCAAGGTGTAAATGCTAGGTAAAATGCAAGTTGCTGTGTAAGTCTCAACCACCAACCTAACGGTAACAACCATGGCCTCTGACATTTATGAGACTAGCCACTTAAGAGATTTTACATCTGGTTCTGGGTACTACTGAGTTAATATTTTTATGCTGTTTCAAATAAAACCATTACTCATCAGTGTAACAAATGTTTTATTATTACTAATTCCAGAACCATTACACCATGGAGCCAGAGTCTTAAAAGAGTATAATTAAAGACCCAAACTTGCTTAGTAGCAAATGCTTGTTTTATAAATAATTTCTGTTCTAAATTCTAACCTGGGAATTAAACAACATGCTCATAAGTGACCAACAGGTCAAAGAAGAAATCAAAAAGAAATGAAAATGGAAACACACATACCAAAATTTATGGGATGCACCAAAAGCAAAGTTGTAAGAAGAAGTTTTATAGTGACGAATGCCTACATGAAGAAAAAAGAAAGGTCTCAATAAACAATGTCACATCTCAAGGAACTAGAAAAAGAAGAACAAAGTCAAAATGTTTAGAAGGAAATAATAAACACTATTTCAGAATAAATTAAATAGAGTCTAGAAAGATAACACAAAAGATCAAGAAAATGAAGCACTGTTTTTTTGAAAAGGTAAAATTGATAAACTTGGCTGGGCCTGTAATCCCAGCACTTTGGGAGGCCAAGGCAGGAGGATTGCTTGAGGCCAAGATTTTGAGATCAGCCTTGGCAACACAGCAAGATGGTATCACTAAGAGTAATAATAATAATTTACAGGTCATGGCAGTGAGTGCCTGTAGTCCTAGTTACTTGAGAGACTGAGGCAGAGGGATCAGTGGAGCCCAGGGATTTGAGCTGTGATCATG
Organism: Perodicticus potto; assembly: GCA_963574655.1. Classification (NCBI taxonomy): domain Eukaryota; kingdom Metazoa; phylum Chordata; class Mammalia; order Primates; family Lorisidae; genus Perodicticus; species Perodicticus potto. The sequence continues at coordinate 11,397 of CAUYRH010127918.1, read as the reverse complement.
CCATTATACTCCAACCTGCATAACAGAGTGAGACCCTACATTTTAAAATAAAATGAAATAAATAAAAATTGACAAACTTTTACCTAGACTAAGAAAAAAGATAAAACTCAAATAAAGTATACATGAAAGAAGACATTACAACTGATACCGCATAAATACAAAAGATCATAAAAGACCACAATGCACTATTTTATGGCAATAAATTGCATCATCTAGGATAAGCGGGTAAGTTCCTTAAAGCATACAACCTGCTAAGACTAAATGATTAAGTAGAAAATCTGAAAAGGTTAATAATGAGTAAGAAGATTGAATCAGTAATCAAAAAGCTCCCAACTAGTAAAAGCCAAGATGAGGTGGCTTCACAGGTGAATTCTGCCAGATATTCAAAGAACTAAAACAAATCCTTGTCAAATTCATCCAAAAATTTGACAGGGCGGGGAGACTTCCAAACCCTTTTGATGAAGCCAGCATAACCTCACACCAAAACAGACAAGGACACTACAAGAAAGGAAAATGACAGGTCAATATCCCTGATGACACACGTGCAAAATCCTTAGTGAAGTGCTAACAAACTCATCTCAAGGTCACATTAAAAATCCACCATCACAGTGAAGTGGGATTTTCCCCTGGGATGAAATGGGGGTTTAACATGTGCAAATCCACTACCTTAACAAAATGAAGGGCAAAAACCTTACGATTATCTCAATAGTTACAGAAAAATATTGACGAAATTCAGTATTCTTTCATGATAAAAACATTCAACAAATCAAATGTAGAAGAAATGCATCTCAACACAATAAAAACCATATATGAAAACACCATAGCTAACATTATACTCAACTGTGAAAAGCTGAAAACTTTTTTTCTAAGCTAATGAAAAGGATAAAGGTGTCGATTCTTACCAGTTCTGTTAAACACAGAACTGGAAGTACTAGCCAGAGAAGTTAGAAAAAGATAAAGAAATTAAGACGAATCAGAAAGAAGGAAGTTAAATTATCCATGTTTACAGATGACATAATTTTAAACACGTAACACTCTAAGGCAGTGATTTGCAACTGGTGCTATGTGGCACACGGGTGTGCCATGAAAAATTTCAAAGATCGTTGATTAAATTATTTTCAAAAGATGTTCAAAGCACAGTAAGTATATTCTTTTCTTTTACTCTTTTATTTTTGATCGACATAATTTAAATGCACCTGGAAGTTTAACTATAGGTTCAAGTGTGCTTGAGATAAAAGTTGTTGAAAAACAGTGCTGTACAGACCCCCCCACACACAAATGCAGCTAAAACTAACAAATTCAGTTGTTTCAGAATACAAAGTCAACTTACAAAAATCAGTAGTATATCTATATATTGACAATAAACTAGCCAACAAAAGAAATTAAGGAATCAATCACATTTATAATACCAACAAAAAGATTAAAATACAGTAGAGCTTGCTTAATGAAGGGACTATGTTCCAAGAAAAGTGTCATTAGGCAATTTCATCGCTGTGTGAATATCATAGATTGTAGATGCACAAGCCTAGATGGCCTGGCCTTCTACACACCTAGGCAGTAGGACACAGCCTTTTGCTGCAGGCTACAAACATGTACAGCATGTTACTGTACAGAATGCTCTAGACAATTGTAACACAATGTGAATTATTTATGTATGTAAACATATTTAAACACAGAAAAAGTAATGTGCTATGCTACTATGTTGCCTATAATTTTTTTACCTCCATTATGATTTATATATGCAGTCCATCATTGGCCAAAACATTGTTACCAGACACTTAACTATACTTAAAAATAAATTTAGCCAGGTAGGTAAAAGATCTATAGACTGAAAACCATAAGATATTTTTGAAATAAATTGAAGATACAAATAAGTGGAAAGGTATGTCATGGACTGGAAGAATTAGTATTTTTAAAATGCTTCTGCTAACCAAAGTGATCTTCAGACTCAATGAAATTCCAATAGCATTTTTCATAGAAATATAAAAAAAATTCTAAAATTCACGTGGAACCACAAAAAACACCCAAATAGCTAAAACAATTTGGAGAGAAAAGAACAAAGCTGGAGCATCACACTTCTTGATTACTAACAATAGTGGAAGCTCTAACAATCAAAACATCAAGGTACTGGCATTAAAATAGACAGGCAAACCAGTGGAACACAATAGAGACCCAGAAATAAACTGGTGCTCATGCAGCCAACCCATCTTTGACAAGATTATGCATGGGGAAAGCATAGACTATTCAATAAATGAGAGAAAAATTTATATCCACGTGCAAAAGAATAAAGTTGGACCCTTGCCTTATACCATATACAAAAATTAACTTGAAGTAAATTTAAAAATTAAACGTAAAACCTAAAACTGTAAAAGTCCTAAAAGAAAACACAGAGGAAAAAACTCCAAGGCAATTGGTCTGAGCAATGATATTTTGTGGGTACAATATCAAAAACCCAGGCAAAAAATAAATAAATAAAAAATAAACAAGTGAGACTATATCAAACTTAAAAGGTCCCTACTGTAAATAATCAACTAAATGAAAAGACAACTTACAGAATGAGAGCAAAGATTTGCAAAACATGTATTTGATAAGGGGTTAATATCCAAGAAAATCATGTAACTCAATAGCAAAAACAAAATGCAACAAAAATCAAATAATGTGCTTTAAAAATGGGCAAAGGACACAAATAAACATTTTTCCAAAGACATGCAAATGGCCAACACATACATAAAAAGGGACTTAACATCATTAATCATTAGGAAAATGCAAACCAAAAGCACAGTGAGATATTGTCTCACGCCTGTCAGGATGATTCTTACCAATAAGATAAGAGATAAGGTTGGTCAGGACGGGGAGGAAAAGAAGCTTTTTACACTGTTGGTGGGAATATAAATTAGTACACCCATTAGGGAAAATAACACAAAGAATCCTCAAAAGGTTAAAGATAGAGTTACTATGCAGTTAGGCAAACTCCACTTCTCGGTAGATATTCAAAGTAAACAAAATTAGTATCTCTAAGCAATATCTGCACTCTTGTTAATTGCAGAATTATTCACAATAACCAAGATGTGGAAACAACTAAAGTGTCTATTGATGAAAGAATGAATAAGGAAAAAGTGTATGTATATAAAATGGAATATTAGTTTGTCCTTAAAAAGTGAAATCCTGCCATTGGTGACATGAACTTAAAGGACAATGTGTCAAGTGAAATAAGTGTGGCACAGCAGACAAATGTCATATGATGTCACTAAAATCTAAAACTGAACTCACAGAAGTTGAGAGTAGAAAGGGGGTTACCAGGGGTGGTGGTGAAGGAGTAGAACATGGAGACGTAGGTCAAAGAATTCAAAATTGTAGTTAGATAGGAGGAATGAGCTCAAGAGATCTATTGTACGACATAGTGACTATAGTTAATAGCATATTACAGTTTTGAAAATAGCTAAGAGAGTGGATTTTAAGTGTTTGCAGCACAAAAAAAAGGCTGTGCAGAGTAATGCATATGTTAATTTGCTTAATGTGCCCATTCCACAACACATACATATTTCAAAGCATGTTGTGCACAATAAACAAATAATTTTTGACAATTAAAAAAGTAATTAATTTTTAAGTAAATAAAATAAAATGCCCAAATATGAAAAAAAAATTAAAGAGTAGCTAACTGTCCTGAGATGCTTTTTTATGAAGAAGTATTTTTATTTTTAAATTTCTGCTCATAAAAAGTCTTTGCCATTCAGATGTGCTATACTGTGACAACTGAAGTGTTTAAACTTGCCCTGTAATTTGGCCAGACATGCGGATGGGCCAGCAGGCCCGGTGCCATGATAGTCTCTGGCTCAGTCGGGATGTCTTTCCAGCTCTTTTCCGAGCAAGTTTAGTTGCATGACATTCATCCTGAGCTTAGGGAGTGGTCTGAGAACCTGGAGCCCCGGGTACTTGGGTGTTGTCAGTGCCCTGGTTTGCCCTCCAGTCTCCCACCAACTCTCTCCCACCCATACTGCTATTGATCGAATGGTTGAATTTTTAAAAGCAATATCTGGTTACGTCATTCTCTTCTTAAAAACCTTTCCTGTATCCCCATTGCCTAAAAATTAAGTAGTCCTCAACCTTGGCCCACTTTTAAGACTCTGGATCAGTTGGTCTTGAGGATGTGGCTGGAAAATGAATTTTTGACATGCCCCACAACTCTGATGTCCAGCCAGGGTTGCAAGTCACTAGCCCACATGGTGGGTTTTCAACACTAGTCTGGCACACAAGGGTCTTTTCACTCTGACCCCTAACTCACCTTCCACCTCTGCCCCCCTCAGTCAGTGCAACCGACACCATCCTACCATAACTCCAGGACCTTGCTTTGCTTCCTCTGTCTCCTCTACCCCTCACTCTCAGTTTGTGGGGCCAGGGTAGGCTTTCTTCTTACAGAGTATTTTTGGACTTTGCCTTTGTCCTCTTATCCACTGTCACCACCCTCATCCATCCAAGTCACACCCAGGGCTGCTTTATGAGTTTCCTTGGAATCCTCATCCATAAAAAAGCATTAGAAATTATATGGTTAGTGCTATGTTAGTATAAAAGAAGATATAGTCGATCCTCAGAGTCAAAGCATTCTATAATAGACATACTCTTATTTGACAATGTGAATCTTACTTTCTTTGCATTACTATTATTATTATTGCTTAATACTTCGTTGCAGCAATTGTCTGATTTCTTTTCTGAATGTATTTATCTTTGTTCTTTGTGAGGTTTTTGTTTCTAGTCCTTACCTTAAACATAGTTATTGTTGTTAAATTTTAAGCCTTTTTAATTTTGTGAAGGCAAAAAGTGGAAACCTAATAAACACATGTATATGTAAAACTAAAAAAGAAAATAAATAAAAGAAGAAGAAGATATAGTCCAAGCTGGAATAATTATCTTTCTAATTCTGATTTTAAAAGAAATTAAAATTAAAACATTGTCATGGGCCCCTAAAGGTACTGTGTCCCCAGGCTCTGTACCTGCTGTGCCTGCCACATAAGAGGAGCTGGGTCCTGACTACCACCTCGGCCTCTCACTGGTTCCTCGCCTCCTGCCCTCCAAGTCCATCCTCCTCACATACTTAGAAGGATCTTTTATGATTGTGAATTGCATCATGCCACACCCCTGTCTATAATGCATCCATTATTTCCTGTCATAGTGAGAATCTAGCCAAACCCCTGACCAGGCCTACAAGGCCTGGCACTAAAGTCTCTGTAGTGTCATGGATAAGAATACAGCCTCTTTGATGACACCCTCCACACAAGTGACTGTGTCAACAGTTTATATTGTTAGCTGTGGTTGAAACTTCGGTTTGAGCTATGAATAGTCACTTGACTTGTGTGTGTGGAGCTTGGGAAAACATTTAGACAAAGGAAATTGATTTATAAATAATCAGTAGGTAACTTGCATCTACAGTGGTGAAATGTATGAGAAATATTCAGGAAGAACAGTTAAGATTGAGCTTCAGAACTTTGTGGCCTCAGGACAACCATCAGAATCTCTGAAATTATACACCAAGTTTTGAGACTATTTCCATGTTGACATTTTTCTTGGGAGATGGCCCATTCCACAATTGTTTATTAAGGTCCCACCATGTGCAAGACAAAGGCACTATTCTAGGTACTGAGAACACTACAGTGAACAAAAATACTTCCCACCTGGAGATTATATTATTCTAGTGAGGTGAAAAGTAAGCAATAGACCAATAAATAATTAAAAGAAATAGCATCTTAGCTGATGATTAGTGCTGTGAAGTAAAAAACGGTTTATGGGGTTAGTAAGTGGAGATAGGGCCAGAAGCTGCAACTTTATACAGAGTAGTCAGAGAGGCCTTACCAAGAAGGTGATCTTTTGAGAAAGCTCTGAGAAAGCCGAGGGAGTTGAGCATGAGGATTTACCTGGGGTGTTCCAGACACAGGGAATCCAGCTCCATTTACTTTTCCATATTTGATGAGGAGAGTAAGCACCAGTCCTCCAGAGTAAGAAGTGAGCAGAGAACGCAATGATCTACAAAGCTGCACTGGCGATGGGCGTGGGGCTCAGAGAAGATGTGAGGCCAAGAGAGCTCGGTAGACTGGGAGACAAGGAAGTGGTGACCAAAAACAGGACAGGGTTGAAATTTGACTGGAAGGTTACTGCAGTAATAAAATATTTATCTAGAGAGAGGAGGTTGGGAGGTGGCAGTGACAGATGTAAGCAGGCATGGACTAGTTAGGGTAGTAGGAGAACAGGGGGATGCTGAAGGAAGGTGAAAAATCTAGACCTATGGAACAGGAGTAAAGAGTGGGGGAAGTGAGGACGCTGACTCCTCCAGGACCTGAGTCCTATCCCCACACCCTGGTCCTCACCATATGATACACCTGCTTCATTCCTCATACAGCCTATGTGGTCTGGTCCTGTGGTTGAATCCACCTGGTCCACGTGGCCTTAGTGCCTGAAAAACCTCTGGGAGAGGGCGACAACTTGAATGGATAGAACTAGGATTGAGTGGAATGCAGTGGCATGTGCTTGCAGTCTCAAATACGCATACTTAGGTGCTTGAGGCAGGAGAGTCATTTGAGCCCAAGAGTTAGAGAACAGTCAGGGCAATATACAAGGTCTGACAATTAAATTCATGAATTCATCCTAGAAAAACTATTACATACTTCATTGTTGAATGTCACTATGGTCACCTTCTAAGTACTCCCCTTGGGAATGTTTGCACCAATCAGAGCCTACTTCATCATTCAAACCAATTTTGGAGCCCTTTTTTGGAATAGCCATCAGAGCTATTATCTTTGATGTTCTGGATGTCATCAAAATATCTTCCTTTCAATATTTCCTTTGTCTTCAGGTAAAGAAAAATGTCAGTGGAGGCCAGATCAGGTAAGTAGGAAGGGTGTTCCAATACAGCTATTTGTTTACTGGCTAAAAACTCCCTCACAGACACAGCCATGTGAGCAGGTGCATTGCGGTGATGTAAGAGCCATGAGTTGTTGGAGAAAAGTTCAGGTTGTTTTTGTCTAACTTTTTCATGCAGCCTTTGGAGCATTTCCATATAAACTTAGTTAACTGTTCATCCAGTTGGTACAAACTCATAATGACCAATCCTTCTGATATCAGAAAAGCATAGCAATATCATTTTGACTTTTGATTTGAACTGACAGAAATTGGGGGTCATGGAGAATTGGCTGACTTCCATTGTACACATTGACACTTTGTTTCAGAGTCATATTGGTGCACCCACGTTTCATCACCAGTGATAGCACAGCTCAAAACATTGACTGCTTGGGTAGCACATGTGGCTCAAAGGAGTAAGGTGCCAGACCCATATGCCAGAGGTGACAGGTTCAAACCCAGCCCCGGCCAAAAACTACAAAAAAAAAAAAAAAACAGTAATAAAACATTGACCTCTTCACAAGGTCTTGGAAAACTCTGAGCCTCCTTTGTTTTGTTCACTAGTGAGCTCCTTTGGGACAATTTTTGCACACATCTTTCTCATGCCAAGATTTTCAGTTAAGATTTCCTTTTTCTCTATCAATATTTACTTGGTGTACTATGCTTCTCACTGTTAGTCAATGATATTTTGATGCACAATTTGACAAATTTTTGCAATGTTTTCATCAGGTCTGCTCATTACTGGCCACCCTGACCTCTCCTCATCAGCGGCATTTTCTTTCCCCTCAGAAAAATGTTCAATCCATTTGTACACTGATTTTTTTTCATAGAATTATCATCATAATCTTGGACTAACATGTCCCTGATTTCACTTCCACTGTTGCCAAATTCAACAAAAATTTAAAAATGTTTGTTTGTTGCTCTAATTCAAGCTCTAACATTCTTACACACAGAAATGCAACAATAATGAATACCACTGAGCAAGACACCACCACATATCAATACAAACACAGCTGTGAGACCCTGGTATACCAAGGTTATGAAACCTTACTGAGTTGTTTGTACAGTGCTGCCACAGTAAGTGCATGGTGGCGAGTTTGTTAAATTAATTGTCAGACCTCCTAGAAAGATTCTCAAATTTGGAAAAAAAACTATAATTGGTATAAAATAAACTTAAGTGAGTAAAGGTAAGGGTAACATGTGTGAGTGTATTAATTTGTTAGGTCTGTCATAATACAATACTTCTGGATGGGTTAAACAGCAGAAACTTATTTTCTCATGATTCTAAAGGCCAATAGTCCAAAATTAAGGTGTTGTCCAAGTGTGAGGAGTTTTTGAGGTTTTTCTGATTGTCCTGTAGATGGCTGTCTTCTCCCTATGACTTCACATAGCCTTTCTTCTGTGTGTATCTATGTCCCAGTTGCCTCATTTGATAAGGGCACCAGTTATGTTGGATTAGGGCTTGCTTAAACACCCTATTTTACTTTAATCACCTCTTTAAAGCTCCATCTTTACATATAGTGACATTCTAAGATGGTGGGGTTTAGAGCTTCCATACATGAATTTGAAGGGAAACAATTCAACCCATGATAGATATATATGTCTCAAGTACTTAAGGACCCAAAGTTTCCCTGCAATATATCACCCATCTTCCTGCAAAACTACAGTAAGTAAAACGAGCAAACAAGAAACCACATACTACATGTCACTAGCTGGGCTACCACCTAATTTCATGGTGCTGGTCTCTATAGTAAATCTGGGTTAGATGACAAAGCTTCCTTTAATGAGATGCTTAAGTGAAGCAGTCCCAACCCCTGTCAGAGCTTAAATCCTAGTCTTGATCTCCTACCACCTTATGGGCAATATGTGGAGAAAGAAAATCAAAGCAAGAGCCAGCATTAGCTAAAGGAGGTTAGTCCTGAGTTGTTTTTCACTGTCTGAAATAAGGCAGAAAGCCAAAGAGGTTAATGCATATGGCCAGCTGAGGCACACCTTTACTACCCCCTAGTAAACAAAGACTCTAGAGCTAGAGAGGAGCAAAGAAGGTGAAAATTAGATCACTTCAAGAGGTGGGAATAGGGGAGAGAGGTTCCCTCTCACATAATAAGGAAAGCAGGTTCTAGAACTGATAAGCCTAAAGCAGCTGATAAAAGGAGATGATTTTGCTCTTTAATAGAGATCAAAACTTCCCAGTATACAAGTTTGAACTGTAGTCTAACTACAATATTTGGGGTCATTTTGAGCCTTCAAGAAAACGATTAATTTTCTTTTTAGAGTACTTAATCTCAAATAGAGTGGCCTACAAACTAATATAAAAAAGCATATAAATATCCAAGAATGGAATCAACCTAGTCTCCATCAATAAATAAGTGGATAAGAAAGTGTAGTATATATACACTGGAATACTATTCAGCCTTTAAAAAGAAAAAGAATCCTGTCATTTGGAATAACATGAGTGAAAATAAAGGACATTACATTAATTGAAACAAACCACACACAGAATCACAAATATCTGTCTCACTTACATGTATGTCTTAGTCTGTGTTGCTATGAAGAAATACCCAGGACTGTGTAATTTATAAAGAAAACATGTTTATTTGGATTTTTAGCTGGTGTCTAGATAAGTTCAATATTGGTCACCTGGTGAAAGCTGCTCCCACTCATGGAGAAAGGAGAAGGGGAATAGGCACATACTTTTTATCAATTCAAATAAATAAACAAATGTTTAAAAAGCAAAAGGAGTATGGGAATGTGGATATATGAGGTCTCAGCCTCACCACTTACTTTCTTCTTTTTTTTTTTTTTCAGTTTTTGGCTGGGGCTGAGTTTGAATCCACCACTCTGGCATATGGGGCTGGTGCCCTACTCCTTTGAGCCACAGGTGCTGCCCACCACTTACTTTCTATGTGACTTCAGCCAAAGCATTTCTCTGAGACTGGATTATCTCAAATTATCTCATCTCAAGATCATGTGGTGAAAGAGGAAGCCAGGCTCTTGTTAACAACTAGCTCTCATGGAAACCAGTAGAGTGAGAAACACCCCCAAAGGAGGGCATTAATCTATTCATGAGGGATCCACTCCCAAGACCCAAATACCTCCATTAGGCCCCACCTGCAACATTGGAATAAAATTTCAACATGAGGTTTAGAGGGGCCAAATATCCAAATCATAGTAATTTGAAATCTAAAAAACAATTGAATTCATAGAGGTAGAGAGTATATGGTAGTTACAAGGGTATGGGAAGAAAGAATAGGCTGTGGAGATAGGACACACAAAATTGTACTTAGATAAGAGGAGTTAAGTTCAAGAGATCTATTGTATAACATGGTGAGTATAATTAAAACACTTGTAAAATAAATATCTTCTTGAAAAGTGCAAAGGAAGTAAATTTTAAGTGTCTCAACACAAAGAATAAAAAGTATGGTAATTATGTTAATGCATATGTCAATTAGCTTGGTTTAGCCATTACATGTTGCATGCATCTCTCAAAACATGCTGTACATAATAAATACATATAATTTTTATTTATTGATTTAAATAAATAAATAAATGTTAAAAAAAGAAAAAGGAGCATGGAAATATGGAAATACAAGGTATCAGCCGCATCACCTACTTTCTATGGGACCCTGGTCAAAACGTTTTTCTGACAATAAATTATCTCATCTCAGTATTGCTAATTCTATATGTAATACAACGATGATAATGTTTGTCCTTTTTGGTAGTTTTGAGAATGAAGTGAGTAATTAAGTGAAAGTGATCTTCTTGGGAATACCTTCTTCTGTGTCATCCCAGAGTACACCCTCCTTTAAAACTACTTTGACATCCTCCATCTAAAACTTTAATACAGTCTTAACAGTAATGTAATAGGTATAATTCCACACATTGAAACAGAGATGTTATGCATTGTTTGAGTAGGAATATGCTTTCAAAAAAGTAAAACACAAAATACTTAATCCAACTCAACATTGTGAAGTAGCAATCTAAAGCCCAAGAAAGACTTTCAAAGAGTTCAAGGTTTCATGTTGGGTTAGGAGCAGGGTCTCCCAAGTTGTCCTCCATCCCAGGCCTGGATACCTGCAGTCTGGTCCTCTTCCACCATGCTGGGATGCTTTTACTGAGTCTCCTCTCTGAAGCAATGTTTCCATATCAGTAAGATTCTCCAGCGAAACAAACCAATATGGGATAGAGAGAGATATACAAGACAAAATTTATTATGGAAATTGTCTCACATGATTATGGGAGACAGGAAGTCCCAGTGATGCAGGACAAGGCAGCTCTACAACTGCTGCCTTGGCCCTGGTGGCGCTGATGCTGTGGCGGATGGAGAAACCAGCTTGTGAAAGGGCTGGACCTGTGCGGAAGACACTGGCACCTTGCTGTCTGCTCCACGTGCAAATCTGACTGGTTAATATCATGTCAATTTCCAGGGCCCGGGTCTTCATTGGACAGCTGGCTGTAACTGATGAAGACCCGCCCCTAAGAAGTTCCGGCAAAACAAGTCCCTGGAACTAT
>CAUYRH010127916.1:0-12464 GCA_963574655.1 Perodicticus potto | reverse complement strand
GGGGTCCCTGTGTCTTTTGCCTGCATTCTGTTCTCCCAGATGTATCTCTGTGCTGTCTGTTTGCCTTTCCCAGTCTTCTCAGTGAGGTTCTCTCACCACCCAATTTAGAATTGCAAGTCCACAGCCTGCTGCATTTTACTTGATAACCCCTGCAGGATGGACTCACGTATTTCCCTGATGTGGTTAACATGCATGTCTAATATAAAACATATATATGTAAGTTTAGAAAGACACAACTTTTATTCTCAATTGTAAAAGAATCAGCATTTCAAAGAGGCAGAGACATATTGCAAGTACTCAATAAATCTTTGCTGGAAGAATGAACAGAAGAATAAAAAAATGTAGGCAAGCACAGTGACTCATGCCTGGAATCCTAGTTATGGGGGAACTGAGGTGGCAGGATACCTTGAGCATGATACCATACAGACCAGCTTTGGCAACACAGGGAGACCCCATCTCTACTAAAATTAGGAACAATCAGTTGTGTTGTGATGTGGACCTGTAGTCCCAGCTAGTGGGGAGGATGGTTTGAGCAAAAATTTGAGGTTGCAGTGAGCTAAGAAGACATCAGGGCACTCCAGTCTGGGTGACAGAAGGAGTCTGTCTCAAAAAACAAACAAAATATGTGCTAATGTTATCTCCATTTCACACATGAGGGATAAAAACTAGACCTATAGAGATTACATAGTTAAACTGATGGATGTGGATTTGAAGCCAAAGATTTTGATGTCAGAAGTCCTACTCTGAATTAAATGCTTATCTTAGTATTTTATATATCATAAATTAATATTTACCTATATCAATATAGCAATTAAACAGCAAATATTAGATAGCATGTAATTGTAAATAAATTAATGATATATGAAGATAAATTGTTGACTTCTATAGTAGAATTGATAGAGCAGAATGTCTAATATGTAACTGTGTCCTGTAAACATTCATTATTCTGTCCTGTCCTCTCTGTGTGTCCACATTTTCTATTCTACTAAGGATAGAAGTCATATTGAGTTGGAGTCCACGATTTAAGCCTCATTTTGACTTCACTACATCTATTTAAAGACATTATATCCAAATAGTGTTTCATTCAGAGCTGCAATATACATTAGGAATACAACGTATGACTATGAGGGGACACCATTCAATTCATATCACTCTGCCTCCTGCACCCCCACATCCATGTTCTTTTTGCATGCAAAATGCATGCAATGCACCCAATTCAGCAATCCAAAAGTCCTAACACATTTCAGCATCAACCGTAAGTCCAGAATCTCAGGTAAATATCACCCCGGTCTCGCCAAGGCATGAGTGAGATGTGAGGTAAGATTGATTCTGAGGCAAAATTTCTGTTTAGCTGCTAACTTATGAAACCAGACATGTTACCTGCTTTCAAAATGCAATTGTGAGACAGGCAGAGGATAGATATAATTTCAGTACAGGGTAATTTGAAAGGAGAAGGCCATGAATCTCAGCAATCTACAGCCCAGCAGGCCGAATTCCAACAGATGTAAGGGCTGAAGACTGACCTTCTTGGTCTCTGTCCTCTTGGCCAACTGTGGCAGCACAGGCTCTGACCTGCTCGATGTACTTTGATGCTTTATTTTATTTTTATTTTATTATTTAAAGACACAGTCCCACTCTGTTGCTCTCAGTAGAGTGCCGAGATGTCAGAACTCATAGCAATCTCCAGCTCTTGGGCTTAGGCAATTCTCTTGCCTTAGCCTCCCGAATAGCTGGGAGTATAGGTGCCCTCCACAACACCCAGCTATTTTTCATTGCAGTTTGGCCAGGGCCAGGTTCAAACCCGCCACCCTTAGTATATTGGGCTGGTGCCCTACTCACTGAGCTACAGGTGCCGCCCTACTTTGATACTTTAGAAGAATTTTATTATTTTCTTGAATGGATCACCATCACAGATACATTTGAAGTGTACGTTTTTGGAAAAAATGGATTCTTGAACTCCAAGCAAAATATATTTCCATTGTCTTGTACTCAGAGATAAGGACATAGGTAAGCTTTAACCACAGGGGACCTTACAATGTCTGATAGCAAAGTCCTCTCTCCTTTTTCCAGCTGAGTCATTCCTTCATTCATATCTTTGTTAAGGACATTTCTGTACATTACCTTCCCACTGAGGTAGCCAGCATGTGAACATCCCACCTCTGTCCTCTGTCCACAGGTCAATGAGGGCTTACAAACCCAGCAAGAGTAATTTACATGGTCACTCTTTGTAGAATGGACATCCTCCTGTGTCACATTCAGAGGAGAGAGAATCTAAATGATTTCTATCACTCAGGTAACTTTCGCAGGACGGATCAACTTTCTCCAAGTGCCTGTAGCCCACATCAGCACGGTGATAAAAGACCCTCTGATAAGGGGACAGGAGAAATGCTCTGTGGGATGAGCAATTGCAATTGATACACTCAAACATTCCTCATCTCAACTGTTAGCACAAGAAAGCCCTCCTTGTATTCTGAGATGTTGCAAAACCACAGCATTTTCTTTTACCTTTTCTCAAAAGTAGATTTTTGTGACCTAAATACACATCATCCAGCATTAAGATATTAGACATCTTGTTTTCTTTCATGACCTCAAAGGAGCTATTCTCGAGGATTAGGCTGAGTTCTTCTGGCTCTATCTTCTTACCCAGGAACTGACAAATCTTCTCCACAGTTCTCTTTGTGTCCTAAAAGAAGGAAAAATAAGGGAGAGGACATGAAAGAGAAAGGCAACAGAGAAACCAGGATGAGAAGAAGGATGAGGAGACAGAAGAAGAGAGAAATAAGACACAGAAGGGAGAAATGATGGAGCTGGATGCAACCAGGAGAAAGCAAGAGAAACAGGTAAGGAAGAGAGAGCAGGCAGTGTGTGAACGATGCCAGGATCCTGATGGATTTCTCACATGGTTGGGGTAGGAGAACTTATCAGTAAAAAACAGGGCCTGGGGTTTCTAGGGAGACTTTGAGAAGGGCTCATAGATTAATGAGAAGTTCGGGGAGAACTTGAGAAAGATTTAAGGAGTTGAATTCAAATCCTGGCTGTGCCATCGAACAATACTGTTTCTCATAAATCAGGCTTGAATAATACATAGACTTCTATAATATTTCTTCATGTATTATTTCAATAATAGTACTTGGTACAGGATCCTCAGAGCTTACGCTAAGAACTTAGCTTTTTATACCAGAAAACCTTCACTGTGAATTTTAGACCTTTCTCTTAGAACTACAATTCTTTACAATTTTTCTTTATTTCATGACTCTCAGTTGTTATCTAACAAGAGGACACACATCTATGGAAGTAGCTGAAATTAAAGTTCAGTGTGTGGGATGAAAGGAAAATTATAAGAAGGTATGTAATGAAATGGATCCATGCTGAGGCCTTTGGTGTTTGGACAGAGGTGGGCAGAGGAAGGGGATGGGAGGTAATGTGTCTCAAGTGGAAGCAACATCCAGTGTTCATGTTGTTTTCACTTTTTTCCAGGATACCTAATATAGGTCATTTCTTTCTACAATATTCCCCTCACCCTCATGGTCCTGAGCATCACCTGACAGCTTCTCTCATCTCTCAGCAGCCCCTCCAGTCCTCAGCACCTCCGCACATTCAAACAGGTTGATCTCATGCCTTCATTTCTCGTCTTGCCAGTCAGGCTGGGACTTCAAACTTTTGGACACAAGTCTGGAATGAAACTTTCTAACCAAGTCTTTTCCTTCCTCAGTGCCCTCTCATCACTGGGTTATCAGCAGCACCCTATGTCCTGCTGACAAACGTTTTTACAACCACCAGTGGGTGCATAAGCCATGGTCCTCTGCCTGAATGCATGGGAAACCCTTTTGATGTTGTAAGATAAAATACGTAAAAAAGAGCATGAATGTTGGGAAAGGGCAACTAGGAGTAGGGTAGTGAAGACCAGAGATCTAATCCCACTCTCAGTGACTCTTCTGAAGGCTAAATTTTGATGGAGAAGGAGAAATGGACATGCAGAGAAATGGAGAGAAGCCAGAGGAAGTGAAGTCGGCTTTAGTAGTCGGGGTTTGCACAGACTACTAAAATGACGGTTACCCGTTTCAACTCTTCATAACTCAGCATCAGGAAGTTCTCCCTCTCTCTCAAGGACACCCAGCCACGAACGTGGTCAAACCATGACCCATATGGCCCTGCACGAGAGGAGGCAGAAAGAGTGACAGGTTAATCCAATGTTTTAGGTTCAATCCCTCAACAGCTTTATTACAATATTATCAACGAATAAAATTTGTATATATTGACAGTGTACAAGGTTATGTTTTGATTGATGTATACATTGTGAAGTGATAAAATGGATCTCATTAGCATATTCATCGCCTCACATAATTACTATTTTTGTGATGTTGAGAACATTTAAGATCTACCCACATAGCAATCTTCACTATATATTACATTATTATTGACTACAGTCCACATGCTATTCTGATAGCTCTCCGAAACTTATTTAACTTGTATAACTGAAACTTTGTATCCTTCTGACCAATGCCTCCCTAATCTTACCACTCCAAATATATATATTTGTGCATATTGAATTAAATAAGTATACATGTATTTCAATAATAGAAATGGCCTTGATATACATAAGGAGCTCCCATGAGCCCATTTCTCAGCTTCAGTCATTATGCGTAGATTGTTACTATTTTTTATAGCATGAAGGTTTTATTATTTGGCCGGAGGAGCTCAATGGGGATAGTTCCCAAATCAGTGTGTCCATGTATTATTGTGAATCCACCTTATTTCATCTGTTTCCCCTTTCCCTCCAACAGTTTTATTTTAGACAATTCCCACATACCACAACATATCCTCTTCACCTATTTCAGTGTCTCTCTCCAGACTAACACATCACCGTCAATTACTTTATCATACCACAACCCACCACAGGACTTACTTCTTTACTACCTTTTAATATCCAATCAGTATTCAGTTTTTCTAGATTATTTCATAAATGTCTTTTCATGTTTGATTTATTTGCACTGAGATCCAAATGAAATCCACATATAACCTTTGGTTGACATTGGGTTGACATTGGCTGGTGCCAAACAAGGGACACCTATAACCACCCCTGGGAAGGACAGCAAAAAGGAGAACAATGCCTGCCACTTAAAGCAGGAGTCCCAGGACATCAGGCTAATCTATGGTTTGCAGGTATCAAGGCAGCCAAGAAAGATACAACTCACATAGACACTGGGTGCAGCAATGCTTTACTCACATAGCAAAGTGACAGAGCCAGCCATCATCAATGGTTAGCATGGGGCACCCCCGATGTTCCAGGCAAATCCTATTTCCTGAAATCCATTTTTGTTAGAGATGTCTCAGGCAGTGGTGTGATCATAGCTCACTGTAACCTCAGACTCCTGGGCTCAAGTGATCTTCCTCCTCAGCCTCCCAGGTAGCAAGGACTACAGGTATACACAGCCATGCCTGGCTAATTTTTAAAAATATTTTTTCTTGCTATGGGATGGGGATCTCAGAATGTTTCTCAGAAGGGTCTCAACCTTCTGATCTGAAGCAATCCTCCTGGCTTGGCTTTCCAAAGTGCTGGGCTTATAGGCATGGGCCATCACACCTTGCACCTTTCTTTAATAAAGTTTACCAGATGTTTTAAAATTTTATAAGATTTATCACTAATATCAATTAGGTTTGTGTTTTATAGTTGTGCCATAGGTGAAATTTCATATATTGAAGCACTAATTCCAGGACTTCATGGTTCTAGCTCTATACATGCTTTCCTCTTATTAATGGGCCAATTGGGTAATTAAAATGTGTCCAGAAAATGGATTATTAGTGGTGAAAAAATTTATTTTTTTGTCTGCATCTTAATTTCTCTTCTTTCCTTGTTATTTCCTTCCCCCATATTTATTTGTTATGCGCTTTTGATCAGTTTACACTCTCTAAAGTTGGACATTTAGTCCATAAATTTTGTGCTCATATTATTTGTCAATTCAATCATTTCAGGCTATCAGGTACTGATCTAACCATATTTCAGAAGTTTGCATACTTAATCTCTGCAAAGTCACTAAATTCAAAACTTAAAAAACTTCCACTGTAAAATTTTGATGTCAAATAGGCAACCACAATCTAGCCTGGGATGTGCACACTGTGTTCCATACAGACACTAGCAATGCCTTGTGTGTTAATCTGGGTGAGAGGTCACAGTGGCTTGGATTAATAAAGTGCCAATAGAAGCAGCAGGAAGTAGTTATTAATCATCTAGGAAAGGTGTGATGAATGCTTACTATTTAGTTAGAATCATTCTAAGCCTGGGGCCAATAGTGAACATGTTGTGTTTTATTTTAGTGTAAAGACACAAGGGATAAACAAATAAACACACACCTGTCACTGTACAGTATTAAGAAGGAAATAAAAAGCTTGGACTGAAGTGATGGGGAAGTTACTATTCTATATAATGTTACAATGGCAGGATTACTTAAATACAGCAGCATCTTATCAGAGACTAGAATCAGGGTGGTGGGACTTAATTACTAATTAGGTAAACTAAAGTGGTGAGGGGCATGGGTGCGTGGGGAGGGAAAAGGAAGACCCATGTGAAGTGTCAGAATCATGCTTTGGGGGAGGGGAGGGTGGATCTATTCATCAGGTGAGATCAACATGCAGTAGAAGCAGTTTGGGGAGTGAGGAGAGATGCCCTCAATCTAGCGCAGGTGAAATTCAAGTCATCTGTGGCTCTCTCCAGGCTGCTAGAGCTCCGGAGAGGATCACAACTGAGATAGGGGACTCAGCATGCACTTTTGAGAAAAATGGCCAGATTGTAAGTCCTTGAGAAAGCCCAGGGATTCTGCATAACTAAAAGTATAGAGATTCCAGAGTCATGGAAACCTTTTTGAGACTGATAGAAATAGAGAATTCCAGTTTTGAGAAGAGGGGTTTTCTTAAAAATCAATGGCAGAAGGTTAGAAGGTCAAAGTTGCATTCCTTGGAGAGCTAATGAAAAGCTGTCTTTCAAAAAGCCAAAAATTAGGATAGTGGAGAAGAATATGGTAGTCTGTGTTAGTACTGGAGATGTTAGACTCAGAAAATAGTGGGGACGGTTTATCAGGGACAAGCTGAGGGGCTGGCTAGAGCCCTGCTTCCACTTAGGAGAGCAGGGGAAGTTTGCAGATTCGGGTTTCCATGGTGACAGAGCATTGCAGCCCTGGGCTGGTGAGATGTAGATACAAGGTGGGTGTCGGGTAAGGTCTAAGAATGGACTCTGTTCACCCAATAGTGTCCATATTTTATAGCACACTCACATCTTCCTTCCAGGAACCCGTCAAGACATTCTTCCACTGACTTTGGTCTCTTAGCTAATTTCAGTGAATTGGAGAAGAAATAGGTAGACACAATAATATCTCTGGGATTTCTGATTACATAAATCACCTTCAAGGGAAAAAATAGGAGAATGAGAAATCAATACATTTATTCCTTACATTTTTATCTTCATAAAAATTGAGAAAAAGGCAATTGTTAGAAAATGCTTATTAAACATCAACAGAATCTCTTAATAAATCTCTTAGTGGATTTGTAAATTAAATATAAAATTTAAAGTTCTATGAAGTAGTCACTGTTCCAGGAAAATACCAATGGAAGAGTAAAGCGTTGTCCTCCCCTCTGGGGTATATTAGTCTATTCTCAATGGAAAGCAACTGGAGGGTTTTAAAATATCAGTAGAATTGTACTTTGTAGATAGTTTAAAAATCAATAAAAGGACAACAGACTAATATATTATGATGTGTTCATAGATATATAGAAATATACATCCATATGTTCACCCAAGACTACAGATGACTCTCACAGACATCACACTGAGATGGTTGTGAAAGAAACTAGGCATGCAATAGTTCATATAGAATGACTCTATTTCCGTGTATATGAAATTCAAGAAGAAGCAAAACTAGTTTATGTGTCGAGTCAGGGGATTGTTTATCTCCATGTGTGGGCATTGTTTGGGGAGGGGCATGAGGGAGTGGAAATGTTCTGAATTTGGACCTACATGAGGGTTACCCAGTGTGTTTCTGTGTAAATATTCATCCGGGTAATATTTGAGATTACTACACACACATACACACACACACCCCTACTCACATACACAAAGACAATTACTTAGCATTTCAGCATCTAAATTTTCCTTTGCATTCTGCCTCTACTCTCTTTGTGACGTTTTCCTACTCCTCTTCTTTCTCTAGGCCTCAGTCACCCCACATAGGGATTTACCAAAATTTATAAGATATGTGCAAATAAGAATGTTGAGATAAATTCATTGTGCTGCTGCGCAAGGTAAAATTTCTGTGAGAGGAGATTATGATGCAGTTTATCAATTTATTTTAATCAAACAAGTTTAAAAAAATCACAAATGAGGGCAGCACCTGTGGCTCAGTGGGTAGAGCACCAGCCAATATACTGAGGATGGAGGGTTCAAACCCGGCCCTGGTCAAACTGCAACAAAAAAATAGCCTAGTGTTGTGGCGGGCACCTGTCGTCCCAGCTACTCGGGAGGCTGAGGCAAGAAAATCACCTAAGCCCAGGAGTTGGAGGTTGCTGTGAGCTGTGATGGGCAATAAAGTGAGACTCTGTGTCTACCAAAAAAAAAAAAAATCACAAATGAATAAATACCTTCCAGGCAAGCAAGTTTCTCCCTTCCTTCCTTCCTTTTTTTTCTTGCTTTTATAAAACATTACATTTTTTAGCCAAACATGTTTCTAAAAGTGGTCTGACATAGGTGAGATCCTGCATAACAATTGTCCCTTCTGGTGATCACTTTTCAGCCACCGGGAGATCAGTGTGGCAGCTCATCTCCATAGCCAGGGACACGCAGTAAGACACAGAAGCTGGAAAAACTAACCAGGACACCAGAGCAATCACCCTGGATTTCATCACTGACTTATGAATATGCTAGTTCTCACATGAACAGTTCTGTTTCTTCTCAGTGGCAAGAGGCATTACTGAATTAAGATTGGCTCACTGTTTATTTTAGAACAACACAAATGGGCTTATCTAGTATACTGAGGTCTGACAATTAAGTTCAAGAACTACTCATCCTACAAAAAATGCTACATCCCTCTCTGTGGAACATCACTGTGGTCCCCTGTGAAGTACCCACTTGGGGAAGCTTTGCACTGATGCCAGTGCCCAGTCCACCCTTCAAAGCATGTTTGAAACTTTTTTCTAGAATGGACATGAGACTGCTGTCCTATTAACTGTCACATCGAAATGTCATCAAAATGTCTTCCTTTCAATATGTCTATAGTTTTGGTTAGCAAAAAATAAGTCAGTGGGGTCCAGGTCTCATGAGTAGGGAGGCTGTTCCAATACATTTACTTGTTTACTGGTTGAAAACTCCCTCCCTGAAAAAGCTGCTGAACTGTCATAACGCAAGAGCTGAATCCTTCTGATGCCAAGATTTCCAGTTAAAGATTTTCCTGTTTTTCTATTGACTTTTACTTGCTCTGCTATTCTTCTCACAGCCAGCAGATGATTTTGACTCACAATTACATGAATTTTTGTGTTGTCATCAGTTCTGCTCATTACTGGCCACCCTGAACTCTTTTCATCTGTGATGGTTTCTCTCTCCTCAGAAAACCATATGATCCATGTGCACACTGCCAGGTTCTTCACGGCATTATCCCTGTCAACTTGCACTAGCACGTCCCTCATTTCACTTTCACTCTTGCCAAGTTTAACAAGAAATTGCATGTTTTTTTGTTGCTCTAATTCAAGCTCTGACATTCTCGTGATGATACACAAAAACACACAACAACAATAATGAAGGCCACTCAGAAAACACCACCACACATCCACACTAACACAGCTGTGAGACACTGTTATACCGAGGTTATGAATCCTTGTGGAGTTATTTGTACAGTGCTTCCAATGCCAGGGTGTAGTGGCAAGTTCGTGATGTTACTGTTTGCTCTTTCATATAATGCACTTATAAATTCTAGCAAGGATTTAAAAATGGTTTTCTAAGATTCTGGCATTATCATGTCACTTTATCCTTGGTTTGTATCTGGCTGGCATAGTGTGTGGAATGGTTCCTACCCTTGCACTCAACTACCGTGCCTGGAACAAACACAGTGGCATCCCCTAATGCAAAATCTGAGGTCCCATCCGGACCTACTGAATGACAATGCATTTCAACAAGGTCTCCAGATGATATAAAGGCACATTAACGATTGAAAGGCATTGGTCATACATGTCATGATGATTGTGACTGACCTTGGCCTTGGAATCGAACAAGGAAGTGGGGAAGAGATGGATGGGAAGGTGGGAGCTGAGCAAGCGTGGGCCCTCCTTCTTATTTGCTGCTGCAAACCCAGGCTCAGTCTCTATCCAGGGCGAGCGATCCCAAATGGGCACAGACTGGACCCACTTGGCATCCCCCTTGGAGTGAATCAGGCAGAGAATCTCGATCAACCAGTGTGTTCCTAGGTAAAGAAGTAAAAATGATGGTCACTCAGTTCAATCTCACTTTTTAAAAAATTATGGTAAAAAACACAAAATGCACCATTTTAAGCACATAGTTTAGTAAAGTATGTTCCCATTGTTGCACAACCAATCTCGATAACTTTTTAATAACTTGCACAATTATAATGTGCTACTTATTAAACAACAACTCCTCATTCCCTCCTACTTCCAGCCCCTGCCATCCACCTTTGTGCTTTCCATTTCTGTGAACTTGACTACTCTACACACCTTATGTAAGTAGAGCCCTGCAGCGTGTACATTTTTATGACTGGCTTATTTTATCTAGCATGATGTCCCCAAGGTTTATCCTACAAAATGGATAAACATGGAGATAATTTCTTCATGGAATTTTCAGTATTTTGTTGCTTTTGAAGGATTATTCCTAGTTCATAGCATCTATATGCCTCAGTTTGTTTATCCCTCATCTGTCAATAGGTGTTTGGGTTGCTGCCTCCTTTTGGCCATTTGCTGAAGTCTTTGAATAAGTTCCCATTGCTCTTGTTTTTTGTTTGTTTGTTTGTTTTTGTTTTTGTTTTTGTTTTTGTTTTTGAGACAGAGCCTCAAGCTGTCACCCTAAGTAGAGTGCTGTGGTGGCATCACAGCTCACAACAACCTCCAACTCCATCTGCCAAGTAACTGGGATTACAGGTGCTTGCCACAGCGCCCGCCTATTTTTTGGTTGCAGCCATCATTGTTGTTTGACGGGCCCGGGCTGTATTCAAATCTGCCAGCTCAGGTGTATGTGGTTGGTGTCTTTGCCACTTGAGCCACAGCCACCGAGCCTGATCTTGGCTTTTTAGGGTCCTGCTATTTGCAACACCTTTGACTTCAGTCTGCCCCATTTTCAGACTCTTCACCCTCCAGCCCAACTCCAATAGAAATATGGGATGTATCTTCCAGGCCCTTGGATTTTTCAGGCCCCATCAAATTCCTGACTATCATCCATGATAATTTTTCTAAGTGAGAAGTATCTTTTTTCACCAAGTAATTTCCCTTGTATTCTTTCCTTCCAATTTAGATTCTGTTTCTTCTATTCGGACTTCAGGGGTTATCCTTCTCCCTGCTGATGCACACACCTGAATCAGCCTTAGGATTCACTCCTCTGTGTCCTCCTAATTCTGAAGATCACTTCCTCTGAACACTCATCTTACTGTGTAATTCCCTGACTGAATCTTTTTCTCTGAATGCACAAGGTCCTACGCAGGCTCCGCCCTCCTCCTGCCCCACAAAGCATTGCCCACTGTCCTTCATATAGAAAGTTTTACAACATGCGCAGAGGGAGTGGCTCATGCCTGTCATCCTAGGCAGAGGTGTGAGGATGGCTTTAAGAGGCCAACCTCAGCAATATAGCAAGACCCCATATCTATAAAAAAAAAAAAATTAAAAACAAATTAAGTTGACCTGATGGCTCATGCTTGTGGTTCCAGCTACTTGGGAGGATTATTTGAGCCCAGGATTTTGATGCTGCTGTGAGCCATGTTTGGGACACTGCAATCCAGCTGGGCAACAAAGTAAGACTCTGTCTCACAGATAAGAAAAAAAAAAAAAACGAGAGAGAGAAGAAGAAGAAGAATGAAATCACTCCAATCTTCTAATGAACTAGTGAGGAACACAAACAACCTTTCTCAGTTAGGATTCTGTTTCTTACCTGATTTGGGGAAAGTGACTGTTACCACATCTTCATCCTTTAACACAAACTCTTTACGTCCTTTTCTGAGGATTTTGGGGTCCAAAATGTCCCTCAGGAAAGGATTTTCTTCATGCTGTAAGTTATCATCTGACATGACGATCAACTCCTTGTCTTGGTGTGAGGGATTCAGCCGTAGCCACTACTGGAGGCTGTAGCACCTGGGGGCAGATTAGGTTTTATAGTGAAGAGAAAATAATCATTAACCTCTGCCCAGTTTGCTGTAATCTTTGCTGGCTGATTCAGAGAAGTAGGTATGGTGACTGACAGCCACAATTTTCATGAAATTGAGCAATTG
>CAUYRH010127915.1:0-27725 GCA_963574655.1 Perodicticus potto | reverse complement strand
CCAGGCTGAAATTGAACTCCTGGGCTCAAGCAGTCATCCCAGCTAGTCCTTCCAGCTGCTCAGCCTCCTGAATAGCATGATACAATATGCAGACAGGATGGAAATCTACCCACCTGTTAAGTTCACCTGGGGTGGGGTGGTAGAGCTGGCACTGCTGGAATGTGGCCTCACTTAATGCATATTAACAACTTTTTCCTGTACTGTCAACTTCATGAGTATGACAGAAATTGAAAATAAGCTAATGAAAGGAGAGCTTATGTTTCTAAAATATGTATAAATTTAGAAACTTTTTTTTTTTTTAAAAAAACAAGGTGGTTGAAATTTGAACTTCCAATTCACTGTCTTGATTTTCTTTCAGTATCAGATTTTTGCTTCATTTTTAGATTTTCATCTAAATTCAGGGTACTTGTCTGTGTATCTATATGCTGACCATGTAATATTTTTCAGTAAGGTCACAGATAGATGCTGACAGAAAAATTCCAGGAATAAATTATTCCTATTGGTGCATTGTGAGAAAAGAATACTTTTAAAATGTTAAAAAGTTTAACATTTCAACATTTTAAATGTTTCATAAAATCTATGAAAGCTTAGAGAAAATTTCTTGTCTCAAAATGCATTTTAAAACACTGTACCCATGCACTTGAAAGCTGGCATTATCATTTAATCATGTCCTATTTTCAGTGACATGTGGGGAGGACACATTATCTCTTATATTCCCTCAACATTAAAGGCATGGGAGTCAGAGAATCATGGAATGGAAACTGTGTGAGGTACTTTAAGAATCATCTTGTCACCTTCTCATACAGGGAGTAGAGACCCACACAGGAACACAGGAGTCTGAGTGCTCCTGGGCTTGGTAGGCAGGGCCAGGGCTGGGCTGGCCCCCCCAGTGCTCCCATTTCTAAGAAAATCAGCCTCATCCATTTTCCACTTTGAAGTAGTGACTTGCACACATCAGATTACAGAATTCACTGGCATTTCCACTATTGGTTGTTTGGTTGAATGCTTCCCTCCGCTCCTTCCACACCCAACCTTCCAGCCAGTGTGCACCTTAACCCCTACTGCAGGCAAATGAATGCTGGAGAAAACTGGTCGACAATTGTCTAATCATGTAAAAATGACACCAGAATCAATCTGGTACTTTTCTTTATTAATGGCTATTTTGCTTTGGGCTGCTAAAAGGAACAGCTTTGTGGAGGAAAAAAATAAGAAATTGATATGTAGGAATAACTGTTTTTGATATAATAGTTTTAGAATGTGTTGGAAGACTTTATCTCTTTTATGTTTACATGGATGGAACCAGAAAATATTCTTCTTAGTAAAGTATCTCAGGTATGGGAAAAAAATATCCAATGTACTCAGTACTACTGTGAAACCAATTTACAATCACTCATACTTGCATATGAAAAATGAAACACAACTATAGCCTAGGATGAAGGAGGGAAGGGGAGGGAAGGGGGAAGGGACGGAGGTGGGTCGATAGAGGGAGGGTTAGTAGGGGGACCACACCTATGGAGCATATTGCAAGTACAAGTTGGATCTATCAGGTGTAGAACACAAATGTCTTAACACTGGAATTGGGTAAATGAGGTGAAGGCTATGTTGATTCGTAGAATGTAAGCACTCCGATTTGTACAAATAATCAACACATTGAATCCCATAATGGCCTAAATGTATTTAAGATCTATGTACAAATGACTTAATAAACAACAACAACAACAGAAATCTTTAATTTATCTAGCTTTAGCATGTTACACATACACGTTTGATTCATGAAATTGTTCTCTAAAACAAGGTCAAAAAGATATTCTCTTATATTTTCTTACAAACATTTTCTTTCTTTTTTGTCTTTTTTTTTTTTTTTTTGAGACAGAGTCTCATTATGTCTCCCTCAGTAGAGTGCTGTGGTGTCACAGCTCACAGCAACCTCCAACTCTTGGGCTTAAGCGATTCTCTTGCCTCAGCCTCCCAAGTAGCTGGGAATACAGGCTCCCACCACAGCGCCTGGCTATTTTTTTGTTGTGGTTGTCTTTTTTTGTTTAGCAGACTCAGACCAGGTTCAAACCCACCAGCCTCAGTGTATGTGGCCGGCCCTACCCACTGAGCTATGGGGGCCACCAATTCTTACAAAAATTTTCAAGTATTACTTTTTATACTTGGGACTTTACCTAGAATTTATTCTTAGGTGTGAGGTAAGGATGCCATTTTCTTTTTTTCTATGTGAGTATGGGTCTGTTAAGTAGGAGTTATACACCTTTTGCTATAAAAAGCCAAATAATAAGTATTTTAGGTATGCTCTTCATGACAACTACATGGGCACTTCCCTGATTTGATTTCTTCAAATGGACATTAGCAATAATAAAAGTACCTACTTCATGAGAATGTTGTAAGGATTAAATAATTGACTAAATAGGCAATAAGTAAATAAATGGGTAGAGTTGTGTTCCAATAAAACTTTATTTACAAAAACAAGAGGCAAAGTTGAATTTGGCCCATGGGCTATAAATTGCTAACTCCAGCTTTAGACAAATCTCTCATTTCATGTAGATATTATGTAAAGAATTAGTAAATAAAGTATATAGATATTATATAAATAAATATGTAACATTGTGATATATAATATATATTTATTCTTTTATATTTCTTGCTAATCCCAGAGAAATTAGCTACTCTCATCCTCTTTAAAACTTATTTCCTTCTGTATCCCTTACTCATTCAATCAGCAAATTTCTTTATTGACCAGCCATATGCTTCAGTAACACAGAGTCTACAACATAACTTGTTACATTCATAGACAGCTCAAATTGTTGGTTTTGTTTTTTTTTTATGTTCTATCTTGTGGTCTTTTATTCTTTAACCTACCTACCCTTTGCAGCAATATGCTGTAAACTTAGTGCCTTCTAACACGATACCCTTTAAGTCTTGCATTTCCAACCCACCCCGTTCAGGACAAACGGGACTTGTTCTCGCAGGTGGCTCTTCAAGGACCTTGTCTCCAGCTGATTTCTCTGGCTGTCTATTTATTGATCAGATAATGAGCATCTACTTTTTAAGGTGATCATTTTTATAGGCACTGAAGACATAGACATGAACCAGTTCCCTGAAAACAGGGCATCCAAAACAAACCAACTGCATCCATGCAATCTGACCCCTTCAGGGTCCAGTGGGAAGCCTCACTCCTGTCTGCATTTGATGCTTTTAGTGATGGAAGCTGACCTCGGGCTGCCCTTTCCCTTCCCCTCATCCCCCTACACCAGTGATTGTTAACTGGTGTGCCGCGGTACACTGCTGAGTCACAAGAGGATCTTAAGTGTGCTGTGAAAATTTTAAAGATCATTAATTAAATCATTTTCTTTTTTTTTTGATCAACATAATTTAAGTGTGCCAGGGAAGTTTAACTATAGGTTCAAATGTGCGGTGAGATAAAAAAGGGTTGAAAAACACTGCCCTAAACCAAGGCTTTTATTATCTGCAAGTAACTTAGACAGAAAGGGCCTGTTGTGTTTGTATTCTTCAAATGGGGGAAGTTTAGGCTCAGATAGGCAAGAAACTGACCAAAGGCAAGACTGAGAATCAAATCCAGATCTTATAACTTCCAAGTCCAGGATTCTTTCTAATATTTCATGCTTCCTCCATACCCAAAACAGATTATCCTGATCAAATTTTATGAGGTTCCTAAAATGTCTTTGCCAGTGAAACACCAAGGAAGAACCAGCCATATGCAAGAGATAAGGGCTTAAAGTACAACCTCTTACCGGAAGTATTTCTAGTTCCCTCCATTGGAATAGGTGTGTGTTCCCCTGTTTGGATAAGCCACTATCCTTCTTGGTAAAAATGTCAATGCTAAAGTGACAGCACACAACTGTTTGGGTCCCAAGCACATGTCTCACCCCCACAACCTACTTGCCAGAACACTGAAAGGTCACAGCCTCTTGACCTAGACTCTGAACCTAGGGTAGGCTTCTTCCCGTACATACCAAATGTTCCCAGTACCCAAAGGGCTACAAACAGTAATAAGAATGATACCATTAAAATATAATAGCAGATACTGATTGAAAGTTAATTGTGTGCTGGGCACTGAATTAGTCTATTACTTAATCCTCACAACATTCTTATAAAAGGACATGATTATCTCTTACGTTCGCTGGGAGATATTAAGACGGAGGTTCAGTAACTTGCCTACATTCAGCTAGTAGGAGATGGAGAAGTGTTAATGGGTAGATTGAACCACTGTGCCTACGTGCTGACTTATGCAAAACCAAGGAACCTCTCTCATCCCGAGTTTCCTTTATTGCTTCAGAGATTTTAAAATTAGAGGATCCTCCTACTCTAGATAAATCAATCAAAGATAAAAACCACTTATCTGATCTAAAAATTCAAAGCATCACAAAATCTTCAAATTCCTGATATTCTAGAAAATAGGCCTATCATCTTAGTGTTTGAATAGTCCTTTAAAATATTTGGTTATTGTTCTTACCATTGCACTGCAATTTGCCTTGACAAGCCACAAACAGCCTTATAATTAGTAAATGATGGGTTTCCCATCTCCATATCATTTGATATACTTGCAGTAGGAAGATAATTCTTTAATTTTTTATTTCCCTCCTTGTATGTCTTCCTTCTCCTTTATAGTTTTATCACATAGAAAAAAGTTGAAACATAATGGTGGTTGGAAAACTGTACCGTGTTCTTAAAATTTAAGAATTACTGTGGTTGTTGAGAGGTTAAATGAAAACAAGATATATATGGAAAGGTGAGAAACATTTTCATGACTATAAACATTTATGCTGTTTTTCCCTGTGAGATAAACATATTCCTGTTAATTAAATATTTCTTCTTTTCAAGCATGATTCTTGACTTCGACATATGCTGTTCCTTCCAGAAATCAGTGGCTGAGGTTGGCAGCCATGTTTATCGGGCTAGGAATGGCCGGGCAGCAGGAATGATCTCTGGCTCTCTCCCCTAGGTGTTTACTTTGCTGTGGATTGCCGACTGGATGGTCCATCACTTCTGGAGGAAAGGAAAGGACCCGGATAGTTTCTCCATCCCCTATCTGACGGCCCTGGGTGACCTGCTCGGGACAGCTTTGCTAGCCTTAAGTTTTCATTTCCTTTGGCTTATTGGAGATCGAGATGGGGATGTTGGAGACTAATCAGCCCTCCAGCCTGCCCCCAAGTCACCAAGGAGGACAACACCAAACAACCACTTTCGGCTCTTTTTCAAAACTCTCCAATCAGCAGTTTGACTCTCACCAGGGTGATCTGCAGTTGGCCCTGATTCGATTAAATGGCCTTAACATTTTTTTAAGGAATTTGTGTTAAAATCAGAATGAACATTATTTGTGCTGCTTTTTCTAGAATAAATGATAATTTGACAAAGACTTAGATATAACCTCAAGCTCTGAAATTAATTAAATAGGAAAGAATATATAGGATGTTTACAGTGAATAATTTGGAAACCACAAACCACAGAAATGTACTGTATTATTGTGTAACGCAAGCTTTGAGGAAGCAGAGCTCGAGTTCAGCCTTTTCTGTCTCGAAGATACATCGTGCTGCCAGGCTTACTGCAGAATGAAAGGTGCCCAGCCAGTAGTTTTAACTGTGCCCACCTCTGTGTTAGCTGAGGGTACCTTTACCAATTGCTTATTCCTAAACCGACCTAAATACGTTCTGCTGAGCATAAGAT
Organism: Perodicticus potto; assembly: GCA_963574655.1. Taxonomy (NCBI): domain Eukaryota; kingdom Metazoa; phylum Chordata; class Mammalia; order Primates; family Lorisidae; genus Perodicticus; species Perodicticus potto. The sequence goes on along the minus strand of CAUYRH010127915.1, from coordinate 22,037 downwards.
AAACTCACTTTTGCCTCCATCTGAAAATTACCCTGTGCCAATTTAATCTGCAAGTTCTTGGCAGGCTAACCTTAAGCATAGAATGATCTTGAGAGAAGTTTAATGAAAGCAGTGAGTCATTTTTTGATCACTGATGTGTTGAATTAATTAAAAAAAATTAATAGTGGAAAACAGAATATAACCTGGGCTGCATTTGTACAGAGAGGATGTTATGAGAACTATGTGTATGTGTGTGTGTGTGTGAGAGAGAGAGAGAGAGAGAGAGAGAGAGAGAGAGAGAGAGGGAGGTGATAGGAAAGAGGAAAGAGAGAGACACTTTTGATGGAAAACTAAATCTTGGATTGCTGATAGCAAAGATCATAGTGCTATCATATTAGCCCTATAAGGTTGTTCTTAAACACATTGTATGGATATGCTTTTGTCATTTGGTCCAGATATTTTGCTACACACCAGAATTTAATATTTGTTGTCTACATTATAATAGTCTCCTTTTATTAAAAAAGCTATACTATTCAATATAATTAAGGTGTAAGATGCAGAATGACCAAGTGATTCGTTTTCTCTTTTTTAAAAGCTCATTCCTTACCCCTTTAAATTTTTTTTTTTTTTTTTTTTGCAGTTTTTGGCCAGGGCTGGGTTTGAACCCACCACCTCTGGCATATGGGGCTGATGCCCTACTCCTTTGAGCCACAGGCGCTACCCGATTCCTTACCCCTTTAAAAGAGAAGTTGGTCACTTCCCACAGTTACTGTTCATGCCTATACATTTCATTAATTTGCACAGGCTTATTTCTACACGGGACTCCATCACATGCCCTGCTATATTTCTCATATTTTTCTAAAACTCTGGACAGTATTCTAAACACTTGACCAACAGTTATTCAATAGGTAGGCATTTTTATATCACATGTAGTTCATTTTGTAAAATGCAGTACAATTTCTCAAGACCGTTAGCTATTTAATAATTTAAGCTGAGAAGGGAATTTAAATGCACATGAACTTTGATCATCGTATTTAAATTGTGAATTAGTGTTATTATATAAATGGTAGGTTGTTTATAAATATACTGGGGGAAGTATTCTTGTTAAGCGCTCTTAAATAAGGGAGCTGTGGTTTAGAGTTATATATTTTTTATTATTTTTAAACTTTAATTATTCTATTCTTCTGCCTTCTAATGAAGCTTTTAAGGCAGAGAACTGAGTTAATTATAGAATGTCTCCTTTGGAGAGTTATAATGTCACATAGCGAACATTCTTGTAAAAGAAAGAATGATTAAGTTGATGAATATTTAGCTGCAAAGATTTTTTCATTTTAGAAAAATCCATGAACAATATCTATGATTTTATTGTGAAGCATTTGTAAATTACTTATTAACGTTTGAGCCATGTGATTCATAAGCATTTACATTTCCTGTGGTTTCTATTTTGATTAAAAAAATGCACAGCAAGCTACATTTTTAAAGCATTAACCAACAACTTTATTTGGTGTGTTACATATTCCAGATCACATTCAAATATCATGTAATATTCAGAACCGTACCTGTGAAATGAGTCAGATGGATATTCCTATTTTACCGCAGAGGAAACTGAAACTCAGAGAAATCACATTGTTAAGGTGGCACAGCTGCAAAGTGACCAAATTGTGACGTCCCTAACGTTAACGTCTTCAGTCTCCTAAAGCAGTATTCAGCTTATGACACATCTCTGACCCTCTCCTGTACCGGGAGCCCCTAATAATTCACGAAGAGGAAGCCAACTGGAGAAATAGAATTGTCTAAGGTAGAACAGAGCATTGCTACATCCTTTAGATTTTGGACAGGGAAAATTCCACTTAATATATGTTGATGGTGAGTATGTTCACTGTAAATTATTCATGTTCCTAAGACCAAACAAAATACAAATAAATAAAAGTTTTGAAATAAAGACCAAGGCCTTAATTCATCGAACATTGAACTGCCATAACCCTTCGCAGTCCCAGCCATGTGTCGTAGTTCTCTCTCCCTTTTCTTTTGCCTCCCAACCTTGGTTAAAGCAACTAAGTGTTGCATGAAATAGTGAAGAAAATGGAAACACCAGTCACCATTAATTACACCAATGAATTAATTATACGAGGAAGGTAGTTTCCTTTTAAAAAATTATTACTGATCGTGGGAAAGAACTGTCTACTTCATGAAGTCATAGGTACTGGGGGAGGCCTTCTGTCTACCTGGGTAAACTGGACGGGCCTGATAAGAGAATCAAAGGGACAACTGACTTCCCAACCCCCTTCTGTTATCTCAGAATATTTTGGGAATGAGGGTTGGGAATATAGGTGTACCTGGCCCAAATCATTTGGGTCATAAGTACCTCTTCTTCCAGGTTAAGCTACAAATCAGTCTTTTTCTCCCCTATCCATTTATCCTCCCTAGCAAACTCTCTAGCAACCATTTATGTGCTATATGCCTCAATTTCCTCCCCCCTCTAAAAGGCCTGTATAAAGATATCTGAACTTGGGCGATGCCTGTGGCTCAAAGGAGTAGGGCACAGGCCCCATACGCCAGAGGTGGCGGGTTCAAACCCAACCCTGGCCAAAAACCGCAAAAAAAAAAAAAAAAATTCTGAACTCCATTGGAAAATTGGGTTGTCACTCTGTGATTTCTCCTTGTGCACAGTAAAATAAATGCTTCTTCTTATTAAAAAAAAAATGATAAGCTATCACCTAAGTATGCAACTGATCAGATAACTTCTTGTATTTACCCATAAAAATCATTCATCAATCTTATGTAATATAAATTCCCAGTATTTATTTTTGCACAACATAAAAACTCCCGCTTTCCAAACTTGTTCCTTTCACTAATTCATCTGACACTTTATTTATACCCAGGTCCCACTTTAAATAACATGTTTTTCATTCTTGTCCACCAATCCTTTTTATTTCTTTCAAAAATAAAGTTGCTTAGAATGATAAAAATGGGAACCTACGGTCATGTTTCTTCTGGGAGACATCAAAAAACTCCACACCACAGACTGTCAACGATGTAGCCAAATAAAGTACATTTTTAAAAAGTCTTTTAGTAATTATGCTCCCTGGCCTTAAAATGTACCTGTGGTATCGTGTACCCGTTTATAATGGGCTTGTGCCGTCCTCAAATTGTAAACTCAAACGAGTATCAAACTGAAGTCGTTACCCCGCTCTGTTGTGCTTACTTCTCAATGAATGAAAGAACATTGACGCTGTATGGAAATCTCCCAGAAGAGACTGGTAATTTAGGTATACATGCTGTATTTATGAAGTGTAATAAATTGGGATTTGACCATAACCTAGACCTCCAATCCATTGCTTGACCACTTTTTGACTGTTAAATACTCTCATCTCCTCACTGCTCTCATTATCTAGCTTGGATGGCTTGGTTCATCAACCCATATCCGCAGCTGCCTCCTCCACAGGGGCAGGACGGAACACCAGCTCTGGGTAAATAACAGCTCTCTGTGCTCTGCCTGTATCTGAGCAGCTAAATATGGCTCAAAAGAAACACACCACTGCCCTCACGGATATTTAAAGTTACAGCCTCGAATATCAAGTTAACCCTCAATTGCTCAGCAGCCTACTCTATTTCTGTAATGACTTCACTTTTTCTGGAAGATCAGGCTTTTGTCCCCAGCACTTCCCTGACAGCATAGCTGTTGTCAACCTAAATAATCCATAGAGGGAGGCTCTCTAAAAGAATATACTGTTTATTTGGAATGGGGTGTTGCAACATAAATGTGCAGGCCGTAGTAAACTGTGAGTATCCAGGGAGGTAAAGGAAAACACAGGTTTTTGCAGGAGAAATGAGGAGGAGTATATGATCGTACTGAAATGATTACCTTTGGATAAAGGTAATTAGATAATTTTTCTTTCACTCCCCCCCCCCTTTTTTTTTTTGAGACAGAGTCTCACTTTGTCACCTTTCGTAGAGTTCCATTGAGTCATAGCTCACAGCAACCTCCAACTCTTGGGCTCAACTGATTCTCTTGCCTCAGCCTCCTGAGTAGCTCGGACTGCAGGCACCTGCCACAATGCCCTGCTATGATGGGGTCTCACTCTTGCTCAAGCTGGTCTCGAACTCTTGAACTCAAGTGATCCACCCACCTAGGCCTTCCAGAGTGAGATGGGGTCTCATTCTTGCTCAAGCTGGTCTCAAACTCTTGAATTCAAGTGATCCACCCACCTAGGCCTTCCAGAGTGAGATGGGGTCTCATTCTTGCTCAAGCTGGTCTCAAACTCTTGAACTCAAGGGATCCACCCACCTAGGCCTTCCAGAGTGCTAGGATTGCAGGTTTGAGCCACCGTGCCAGGCCTGCTAGTTTTTCTTTTTAAAACACCTTTTTGTCCACATTTCAACAATAAACATGTTACTTTCATATTTACTTTTTGAATTACTTAATAATTACTACTCTACCAGACAATAGATCTCCAGCTTAAATTAGTAGTTTATTATTTCCTCAGCTCTTTTTAAAAAAGGATTGATTTTTGTTCTGTTTAGTAATGAGCACTTAATGTTTTAAAAAAAGGGAACAACCTTTTAATTTTATTCTTGTAGGCAAGGGGAGATATTCTGTTGCAATGGGACATGTTAGTACTTAACGACACTGGGTTATTAGCAAGAAGAAACAGTGAGTAAACAAGGACCTCGAACATTTTTCTCCCTATCATCTGCTCTTTAGGCAAGTGACGATGTTATATTGGCGTAGGCTTCTAACTTCAGGTACTTTCCACAAATTGCCTTTTCTGATCCTTCTCCCAGATCGCAGCAAACTCCAGGAATTTGGCACAAAACCCTTCATGCCTGGCTTATTACAAATCCATGCTGTGCAGCTCCACAAACTTTCCCAGAGGCAGTTTCAGACTCCTCTTTTTCCAGCCTTCGGTCCTCCCCCATCCTCAGCAGGTGGTCCTGACTTTCCAGGGAGAAGGGTCAGTCCTCTAGCACAACTTTCCCAGTCATTCCTTGTCCCTCCCTTGACATCCCCATCTTATTTCAAGCTCACTCTCACCCCTTTCTACCACATTCCCCCATATTTCCTCCCTTCCTCGCCAAGGGCCTGTTCTCTGCTCCCTAACATGCAAAAGCCTCCCTCGGAGGGAAAACCCTCCATGTAAGTTTGTCAACACCATTCTACTCTTCTCTTTAATCGCCAGCTCTCATACTGCAGGAGACCTCTGCCTCCTCTTCCTGGGCCTCCCCTGTGCCCAAATAGAGGAAAAGGGAACGGAATTTGGTTGAACACAAAGAACTCTCCAAATAAAGACTAAAGACATTTTATTTGGATATTCAAGGAAACCGTGACCCAGAAGGCTGAAGGGCCTGAGGCTATTGGAAAGAGAAACCCACACAGCTAGCAGGCACCGGCCCTGAGTCACCAATTCCAGCTCCTCACTGCAGAAAATCTAATTGACTCATCTTGCCTCTGGCTTCTGACCCCTGTGGCCAAGTTAAGGGGCAGGGATCACATGGTAACTGCATTGCCTCTTCCAGGGCCGTGAGTGCTCTCACGGAGAAGAGCCAGCGGAGAAGGAAGGATTAGCATCTCTGGAGCACACACCAAGCCAAAGGGCAGCTCATAAGAAAGGTAACCTGAAAGGTTAGTTTATCAACTGCTCAGAATAGGCTAGAAACAACTTTGCCATACACTTTGTACATTACTGTATCTTGGCACTTTGGGGAAAGTAAAAGTTGCAGAGTTATATACCATAAAGAGATAATAAAAACGTAAAGGCAGCCTGTAAACCCACACATATGCATGCACAAGGCGGAAAACATTTCCTCAAATGATGATTTTTAAAATGATAAATCTCTTCTAGATTGTTTAGGAAACAGGTCACTCTTTGATTGAATCCCTTCTCAGCCTTGGATGAAAATGACAATATCTACAAGGCCAAAACCACAGACTGGACCCAACTCCACACCTTTTCGTGGGAATGAGAAGTAATGGATTCAACATGAATCTTGATGCAGGGTTAGCCCGCCTTCCACAGGCCACCCTGGCTCGGGGTCTAGCCTGCTTCACAGCTATGGTGAAACTAAAGTCTTTATAGGCTGATTCCAGAAGATTTTTCTTTCTTTCTTTTTTTATTTTTCTTTTTTTAATTGTTGAATCATAGTACATTAGTGTAATCAAGGGGTACAATGTGCTGGTTTCACATACAATCTGAAACATTTTCATCAAACTGTTTGACATTGCCATCATGTCATTTTCTTAGTTATTGTATGAAGACATTTGCATTCTGCATTTAGTAGGTTTCGCCTGAACCCGTCTAGGATGCACCATAGGTGTGGCCCCACCATTTACCCTCCCTCCACCCATTCTCCCCCCTCCCCTCCCTTGCCACTTTCCCCATATTCTTGACCTAGGGGAAGGATAACGTCTAGAAGATTTTTCTTATGCCTAAAGTAGCAGTCAGGCGGTTGGAGAATGTGGGTGTCCCCTGTCTTGGCATTCTCTTTCTCTTAGTGAATCAAGTCATTGATGCTTATATCAGTCAGTGGAACGTTAGCGTCATGTAAGTGTGTGTCTGTGTGCTCGTGCATGTGTGTGTGTGTGTCTCTGCTTGTGCATGCATGTGTGCGTGTGTGCCAGATCGTCAAATCTGGGCTTGATGCAGTGATTTGCACACAATAGTGTACAGCATAAGAAGCACCAGGAAGGTAGCTTAAGCTACTACGGCCTTGGCTTGGTTACCTTGTTCTCCTTGGTCCCTGACTGTGAAACTCTGTTATTGTAGCTATAAATATATATGCACAATATATTCATTGTAAAGTGTTTTAAGGAAATTATTTACTTGCATTTTGATTCTTTGGTACCATCATGGTTTCTGCTAAAAGCATTTCGGAAGCTGAATATAAGGAAATACAACATGCCTGTTCATAATCGAGTGAATAGCTCATGAGAGATGCTAATTGGATTTGGCATAGTCTTATGATTTCATATGGCTTAATAGTTACGAGACAGGTTTTAGAAGGCCCCAATGCAAGTAGATCTATACCACGAGTGAAGTTAACAGGTTTTAATTGAGGGCTACATGTCAAACCACTCCTGCCCTTAACATTGAGGGGAGTCCAAAAGGATAAATCATGGTAAATCATAAAGATTTACATATTGAGAAAATGTATAGCAGTTATTGGTAAGAGTAAAAACTGTAAACAAACTAAATGTCTGAAAACAGATGGTTAAAAAATTATGGTAATTTGCAGAATATGTGTAAAGTATGTATCATCATGTACAATCGTATTTCCCAAAAACATTTAATGGCATGGAGAAAATGCTCCCAACATAATGGAAGTGAAAAAAGCATGGCATGCTGGGCGCGGTGGCTCATGCCCAAGGCGCGTGGATTGCCCGAGCTCACAGGTTCTAGACCAGCCTGAGCCAGAGTGACACCCCCTCTCTAAAGACAGCCAGGTGTTGTGGCAGGCGCCTGTAGTCCCAGTTACTTGGGAGGTTGGGGCAAAAGGATCACTTAAGCCCCAGAGTTAGAGGTTGCTGGGAGCTATGATACCACGGCACTCTACGGAGGGTGACAAAGTGAGACCCTGTCTAAAAAGAAAAGAAAAAGGAGTGGCATGTGCAGTTTGCTCTTAATCTGGATCGTCCTCCACCACCCCCATCCGGGGATTAGAGAGAAGCAAAAAAAGTCACGTGAGTTTATCAATTTTCCTGGTGAGTCAAAGTAAAGAAACTGTAATATGACCCAGGAGCAGAGAACTAAATGCTTTGGGAGGAAATGAATTTTCACAAAGATCAGGTGTATAATTTCATACCTTATTTTAGAGAAAACAGCATCAGAACTCACCTTTTCCATCTCAACCCCACAAACCCGGGTCTGGTCACTGCTGCCCCTGGTGGAGTAAGCAGAAACTTCAAAGGAGACAGCTGCTGAGTCCACAGGCTGCGGAATTTAGGAGCAGGGAAATCAGGATGTGAGTGAGGGCCACCTGGCACATCCCTGAAGGCCTAGCAGTGTTTCCCAGTGTGTTCATTCGAGTCACCTGAATCCCTAAAAGAAACGCAGACAGCTGTCATCTGGACCCCACTTCAGCCTGGGCCCCCAGGGCCCTGGTACAGAAGGAGAGAACAGTACAGTACCAGCACAGCAGTAAGGGATTCCTCCAAACATCTCTTGCCAGCCACAGTCAGCATGGCTTTGTGACAACCACTGACTGATTCATAGGAGGGCTTTAGATCTGCTTTGGGGAGCCACGTGTATCTGCTTTGGGGAAAGGGCCAGTGGAGAGGCTGGCCTCCTGTCCCACCATCAAGGACCAGGGGAGGTCCCAACTGTCCTCTCACCCACAGGAGCTGGGACGTGCTCCGAGGACAGAAGTCAGAAGGGTTCTACCACGGGGCTCGGTCTGACTCAGACTGTGGGCAGTCTCTTCCTGGGACTGATTGTTTCCTTTGCTGTGTAGAAACTTTTTAACTTGGTGTGATCCCAATTGTCCAATTTTGCTTTGGTTGCCTGGACTTTGGGGGTATTACTCAAGAAGTCTTTGTCTGGACCAATGTCCCAAAGAACTTTCCCAATATTTTCTGTTAGTAGTTTCAGAGCTCCAGGTCTTAGATTTAAGTGTTTAATGGATTTTAATTTGATTTTTGTATGTGGCAAGACACAAGGGCCTAGGTTCACTCTTCTGCATGTGGATATCCAGTTTTCCTAGCTTCGTTTATTGAAGAGACTGTCCTTTCTCCACTGTGTGTTCTTGGCGTGCCTCTGTCAAAGATCAGTTCACTATAGATGTGTGCATTTATTTCTCAGTTCTCTATTCTGTTCCTTTGATCTATGTGTCTGTTTTATGCCAGTACCATGCTGTTTTGGTTACTATAGTTCTGTAGGATAACTTGAAATCAGGTAAATGATTCCTCCAGTTCTGTTCTTTTTGCACAGGATGGCTTTGGCTATTCCAGATCTTCCATGGTTCCATATAAATTTTAAGATTATTTTTTCTATTTTTTGTGAAGAATATCATTGGTATTTTGATGGACTGCATTGAATCTGTAAATTGGTTTGGGTAGTATAGACATTTTAACAATATTGATTCGTCCAATCCATGAACATAGAATATCTTTTCATTTTTTCGGTGCCCTTTTCAATTTCTTTTATCAATGTTTTATAGTTTTTGTCAGAGAGATATTTCTTTTCTTTGGGAAAGTTTATTCCTAGGTATTGCATTTTATCCATAGCTATCGTAAATGAGATTACTTTCTTGGTTTCCTTTTCAGATTGTTTACATGTAGAAATGCTACTGATTTTTGTATGTTGATTTTGTAACCTGCAACTTTACTGAATATGTTAATGGGTTTATCAGTTCTAATAGTTTCTTTTTTGTGGAGTCTTCGGTTTCTCTAGGTATAAGATCATAATGTTGGTAAACAAGAATAATTTGACTTCTTCCTTTCCAATTTGGATGCCCTTCATTTTTTTCTCTTGTCTGATTGCTATGGCTAGAACTTCCAATACCGTCTTGAATGACAATGGTGAAAATAGGCATCCTTATTATAGCTCTTAAAGGAAAGGCATTGAGTTTTCCTCCCATTCAGTATGATACTAGCTGTCTATCTGTGTATATGAATTTTATCATTTTGAGGTGAATTCCTTCTATTTCCTTTTTTTTGAGTTTTATCATAAAAGGATGTTGACTTTTATTAAACACTTTATCAGCATCAATCAAAATGATCATATGGTTTATGTCCTTTGTTGTGTTGCTATGATGGATACCACTGATTGATTTTTGTGTGTTGAATCATCCCTGCATCCCTGGGATTAATCCCACTTGATCATGATGAATAATATTTTAAATATGTTCTTAGGTCGGGTACAGAAGCTCATATCTGTAATCCTAGTACCCTGGGAGGCTAAGGCAGGAGGATTGCTTGCACTCAGGAGTTTGAGACCAGCCTGAGCAAGGCCCCATCTCTACTAAAAATAGAAAAAAAATAGCCAAGTGTTGTGGTGGACGCCTGTAGTCCCAGGTATTTGGGAGGCTGAGGCAAGAGAATCACTTGAGCCCAAAAGTTTGAGGTTGCTGTGAGCTATGATGATGCCATGGCACTCTACCCAGGGTGATAGCGTGAGACTCTGTCTCAAAACAAACAAACAAAAGAAACATAGGTGTGTGTGTGTGTGTGTGTGTGTGTGTATGTATGTGTGTGTGTATATATATATATATGTTGTTGAATTTGGTTTGCTAGTATTTTGTGGAGCATTTTTACAGAGATATTGGCCTATAATTTTCTTTTTTTGTTGTGCCTTTTCTTTTGGTGTCAGGGTGATACAGGCCTCAGAGTGAGCTTGGGAGTTGTCCCTCCACCTTGATTTTTTGAATAGTTTAAGTAGGATTGGTGTTAGTTCCTTGAATGCTTGGTAGAATTCAGCAGTGAAGCCATTGGGTCCTGGGCTTTTCTTTGACAGGAGACTTCTCATTACTGCTTCTGCCTAGTGATTTCTTTTTGGTTTATTCAGGTTTCAGATGGTAGGTTGTATCACATTTATGCTTTTTTCTAATCTATTGGCATACAGTTGCTCAGAGAAGTCTCTAAGGATCCTTTGGTTTCTGCAGTATCAATTGTAATGTCTCCTTCTCCATGTCTGATTTTATTTATTTGAGTCTTCTCCTGTTTTTTCTTCATTAGCCTGGCTAAAGCTATGTCAACTTTGTTTATCTTTTTAAAAAGCCAAAATTTTGTAATATCATCTTTTGTATTTTTTAGAGTTTCAATTTTATTTATTTCTACTCTCATCTTTATTATTCCTTTTCTTCTATTAATTTGGGGTTTGTTTGGTCCTTGTTTTTCTAGTCATCTAAGCTGTTTATTTGAAGCTTTTTGATGTAGGCACTAATCGTTATAAACTTTCCTTTTATTACTGCTTTAGCTATATCCCATAGATTTTGATGTGTTTTCATTTTCATTTGTTTTGAGAAAATTTTTAATTTCCTTCTTAATCTCTTCAATGACCTAGTGGTCATTCAGGAGCACATTGTTTAATTTCCCTGTGTTTGTATAGTTTCCAATGTCCCTTTTGTTTCTATTTCATGGTCAGAGAAAATACTTGGTATGATTTCAGTTTCCTTCTGACCCAGGGTGGGTTCAGATATGGCATCCAGGAACTAACATCTGGACTCACCAGGTTCAAGAGTCTGCTTGATGCTTGATTTTATCATGGCTGATCTGGTACCCAAGTTGCAAATCAAAACCTTCTGAACTTTTCCCTTCTCTTCCCCCAAGTGGAAGAAGACTCCCTGGGCCGTACTGCCTATAGTTGAGCGAGGTGCGACACAGGCAGGCACTAGCTTAGCTGCCACTGCTGGTGTCTCACTGGGTCCCATGCATCCAAATTCCACTGACAATGAGACAGCACAGCTACAGGAATTGTCCAGGGACTGCAGCCTTGGTGGCCAGCTGCAGCATTTTTTGCCAGTGTGCTGAGGCTAGCTGGAACTCAGGTTTCGGAGGGGAGGATTCCCTGTGACTAGGCTGGTCTAGATGCTCCCTCCATGGGCAATGGCAGAATTTTGCCCTGTGCTGTGTTCCCTATGTCAGGGCAGCCCTGAACTTCAATGCTAAGTTCCACAATTACCTCACTCTCCCTCCCTGGGCACACAGATTCTCTCTCCGTGCTGGGGGACTGAGGCAGGTGGAGGGAGTGTAGGCAACACAAGACTGTCATTTCTGCCCTCTTTAGTGACCCTTTCCTTGATATAATGTTAAACCCAGGTAGTCTGACCACTCACCAAGTTTTGGTTCTTCTGAATCGCTTGCTTGTGTGGATAGTTGTTGAATTTGGTGTTCATGCAAAGACCATCACTGGAGGTTTCTATTTGGCCGTCTTGCTCTGCCTCCCTAAATAAAACCTTAATTGTCATGTTATGGGCTAATACTATGATCAGATTGTTCATGCGAACAATCCTCTGGATCCAAACAAATCAGCCAAATGCATTAAAATGCACTATCAGAAGTAAGATAGTGCCTTCAAGAATATTAACTGATAGGTGCTCATAAAAGCAAAGGGCTGGGCGGCGCCTGTGGTTCATCGAATAGGACACTGGCCCCATATACAGAAGGTGGCGGGTTCAAACCCGGCCTCCGCTGAACTGCAAAACAGAAAAATAGCGGGGCGTCATGGCGGGCACCTGTAGTCCCAGCTACTTGGGAGGCTGAGGCAAGAGAATTGCCTAAGCCCAGGAGTTTGAGGTTGCTGTGAGCTGTGTGATGCCACGGCACTCTACCGAGGGCGATAAAGTGAGACTCTATCTCTACAAAAAAAAAAAAAAAAAAAAAAAAGCAAAGGGCTAAATATAGGGACTTTTTGAGCCCTGTTAAAGCTGGTAGTGGGGACTGGCTTGATCAGCAAGGAAGACTTTGGCTCCTGGAAACTCTGGCTCCAAATATCAATGTCCTTCTTCAAAGGGATCTCAAAGATGGAAGCCTGTTCACTTTTCTTTATTATATCTTTCAGTCAATTTTTTGATGGGTGTAGTGAATGCATATAATTTCATTTCATTTGGGCATCCATCTTAACTATATGTTGGACTTTCTCACACTGTAACAGAAGCAGGACTCAGTCACCCTGACACAGCTTCCAGTCCAAACTCTTCCCTCACCCCTGAGTTCCTCAATATGGTCGGTTCAGATATCTGCCTTATACAATAGTCGCCTGGTGACCACTGCCCCATGGCACAACTAGGTGCAGACTGCTCCACTGGCCTCACACCCAACATGGACAGTGCAGGTAAGCCACAGTGACCACCTCATAATCTCCCTTGGAAATTGTGCCTGGTTCTTCAAACCTACCAATTAAAACTTCCATGGGGGCTCCGCGCCCATATCTCAGTGGTTAGGGCACCAGGACTAGTGGGTTCAAACCTGGCCCGGGACCTACTAAATAACAATGACAACAACAACAACAACAAAATAACGAGTGCCTGTAGTCCCAGCTACTTGGGAGGCTGAGGCAAGAGAATCGCTTAAGCTCAAGAGTTTGAGGTTGCTGTGAGCTGTGATGCCACAGAACTCTACTGAGGGTGACATAATGAGACTCCGTCTCAAAATAAATAATAATAAAATAAAACTTCCATGGGATGCCTGTTTGGATAATGGACCCAGTGATCCAATTTGGATAATGGATCCCCTTTATTTCCTGCCTGTGTATGGCCCCCACATGTGCCATGTACCCTCCAGGACCTGTGAGTAATACAATCTTGATTTCCATCTTCTCTTTCTCCTAATCATTGAAGGGGTGCTCTCCATCTTAAAGATCCTAAGTCAAAACAATGGGGCCACACCGGCAGGGTTGATTTCAAGTTTGAATTCAAAGATAGTATCAAGTATTTTGCCTGAGGAAGAATTTTAGACTTCTTGGTCATTTATCCAGAAGCTAAATTCAAGTTGAGAAGCTTTATTAAGCCCCAACTACGAGTGTGGGCAAAGGAAAACGTGGTTAGTGGCCTCAGAGGAATCGTCACATTAACCATCCTGCAGGAGCCTAAAACAATTCCGTGTGGGTTAACGGGTACAATTAACACCAAAATTAGACACCATATGTAAGTAATTGAGGCTATTTAACACAGTTATTGGCTATACAAATCTCTGGACTGTGGATTAGGCGGTCTCACAATTCATTAGAGAATGTAATTAGCAAGACTTTATTGGATTTCATTATTGGCTCCAGAGCAGATTTGTACGGGAAACACCTTGGTGGGTGGTTTTCTGACACGAATGCCTAAGTAACCATCATTTCAATGCCTGGTTTTAAGTGAGCAATTAGGTATTTTCAGCTACAAATTCAGGGTATCAAATTAAACTCAACTTTCATAAAATCCTTTCTCCCCACTTCTCTCCAATTTTCAGTGGCCATCATCTCCTCTGCCACATTAAATGGACTCTTCTGCCCAACCTACAGGTCCTTCATAATCTCCCCGCCACCACGTGCTTTGGCTGGTGTCAGGGTTGGCCTCATTATCCATCGTATGGACTGAGCTCATTTCCTCTTTATCTCTAAACCTTTCCGTGGTTGACACCTGTCAACCACTGGACAAAGAATCATTTATTAAGAGAAAGGAGTCAGAGGTAAGTAAGTATACAGTGAGAGATGGAGAAGGGTTGAATATTTAAATCTGTAAGGATGGCCACTATGGTTCGAATGTAGTCCCCAAAGTTCATGTGTTGGAAACTTATTCCCCAGCGAAATGATGCTGGGATGCAGAGTCAAATAAGAAGTGATTAGGTCTTGAGGTTTCTGCCCTTGCAAATGGATTAGTGTAGTTATTTTGGGAATGGACTAGTTATTTCAAGTGGGTTGTTAGAAAAGCAAGCGTGGCTTCCTCTTGCTCTCTTGCTATTGTTCTCATCCCTGGTGATGGGATAGTGTCATGATCTTGGATTGCCTGTCTCCCAGAACCAGAAGCCCAGTAAATATCTGTTTATTATAAATCAGATACTGTTACAACAACATAAAACAGACTAAGACAAGGGCAGTCATGGTAAAAGCTTTCCTGAAATGTCATCAGACTGACCTTTTGAGCAACAGTTTTCAGCCCTAGATGACCATTAGAATTACCTGGGAGGATGTTTAAATTACTGCTGCTGTGGTTCTCTAGCCAGAGATTCTGCTTTTTTTGAGATAGGACACAGCATTTAAATGTTTTGAGGTCTCCAGGTGATTCTAAAGTATGGCCAGGTTAGTAACCACTCTTTAAGAGCAGTGCGTCTCTGAGTGTGATGTGTGTAAATTGCCAGGAGATTTTGTTTCAGTGCAGTCGTGGGGCGAGGCTTGGGATTCTGCATTTCTCAGACGTGCTCAGGTGACATCATACTGTTGGTCTGCAGCCCTTGCGAGGAATAGGTAGGCTGGAAATGTGAAGTGGGACTGGGATACAGAGACTAAAACCATTTTGGATCCAAAAATAAGTTAAGTCATAACTGCTGTTCTACTGACTTTGTACAAAACATAATGATGATGTTGATGGCAGTGATAATTGTAGAGCTGGATAAATATAATTCAAGTTTCCCCAGACCTCACCACTCTCTTGAGTATAAATAAGGTAAGGTCCCACGTTTACAGTATGTTTACAGCATTTACTCCAATTTCTCCTGCTCATTATTCTCTCTGCATATCATAGAAACACTAGCTCCCTCTCTTTAAGGCTTACTTAATTCTTTCTTTGTTTTTTTGTTTGTTTGTTTGTTTGTTTTTTGAGGCAGAGTCTCACTTTGTCACCCGGGGTACAGTGCCGTGGCATCATAGCTCACAGCAACCTCAAACTCTTGGGCTCAAGCAATCCTCTTGCCTCAGCCTCCCAAGGAGCTGGGACTACAGGTGCCCACCAGAATGCCCAGAGTTTTTTCTTTTGTGTGTGTGTGTGACTGGGGTAGAGGGTCCCATTCCTGTTCAGGCTGTTCTTGAACTCCTGCAATCCGCCCTCCTCGGCCTCCCAAGGTGCTAGGATTACAGGTGTGAGTCACCGTGCCCGCCCATGCCATTATTTCTAGGAGTCTCCGAGAGTCTCTCACTTCACTTCAATAAGAATCTTCTCGGGATCTTCAGCTTACAATCACTTTGGTTCACACTCAGAGCTCAAGACACCACTGGAAGGGGTATGACTGCCATTGGCGCCATACCTGCCCTGATAGCCCTGGTACCCACTCTGAAGGTCCTGTCTCCCAGCGTCCCAACTCTAAAGGCACCATCCCCCAGTGTCCCAAAACCTGCCGAGTCTTGGGAGGCCAGAGCAGGGCTCCTTTCCTGCGCTGAAGCCCCAGCACAGCCCACGGAGCAGTGGGTAGTCACTTCTCAGCTGCACCCTATGCTGAAGCAGCCCAGCCTGCTCCCGCTGTGTCCGCCCAAGTCTTCCGAAATGGCATCAGCTTCTACCTGCAGGGGATCCTTAGGCCTAATCTAGGTGCTGGCAAAGGAACAACATATCTGTCCTGTATAGGAGGAAGAACACAGGTTGGCTCCAAACTGAAAAATGTGTCTTCTGGAATTGGGTTTCTTACCTGAAGAAGTATAGAAATAGGGGCAAGATAGCCAGTGCTTATAAATTCTGTAGGGCAGTGATTCCAGATTTTCCCAGTTTTCTGAGTGGGAAAATCATCCTTTTCTTATTATTTCAAGATACATCTGGAAATTAACATTCAAACAGTATGCAGATAAAGTCTTTCCCCCTATTTCCAGCCTAACAGCTCAGGGTTAACCCCTCTTGACTTCTTCGGTCTAACAAGTCCTTTCCTGGTGACCTCTTTAGCTTTAAGCTTATTTGCTGACACCTCTGATTCATGATTCCTTGGTTTTAAGCACTATCTGCTAATGGACATCGTGAAGGATGAGAAATCCAATTCACTTACACTCCCTCATTTTCCCACCCCCTGTTCACTGGCTTCATTTCTTTAATGACTGGCTCTTATTTTGGCTGCCTTTAGAACTGTAAATAATGTGCTTAAGCTTCTGTGTCTCGATCCGTAGTCTTTAGATATTGTTCCTTCATTTATCAACATGTGAGCTAAGGAACACGGCCCCCTGAAATGTTCCTCCACTTATTCTCCCAAATCTTGTTAGCTGTTTTTCTTTTTTTCACTTTATAACCCTGGGTAGAGTGCTGTGGCATCATAGCTCACAGCAACCTCCAACTCCTGGGCCCAGGCGATTCTCCTGCCTCAGCCTCCCAAGCAGCCGGGACTACAGGCATCTGCCGTAATGCCCAACTATTTTTTTGTTGCAGTTTTGGCCAGGGCTGGGTTCGAATCTGGCACCCTCCTTATATGGGGCCGATGCCCTACCTATTGAGCCACAGGCGCCGCCCAGATGTATTATTTTTTTTTACGGTTTATCTAAATGAAAAGCAGAGTTTAAAAAGTTATATTTAACCAAACATGGTTTAATGAAGACCCAGGATTGGTTGACTGGATGCACGGAATAGGAGAGCTAAACTTACACTGCCACTCAAATTCATGCCACTTAAAGGGGATATTCTAAAAGTCAAAGTCAATTCCTCTGGATTGCACCAAGTTTAGTTTCCTTTGATTTAGAATGTATTGTACAATTTCTTTTCCCTTAGGGTTTTAAAATTATCTTCTTTCTCGGAAAGCTCAATTCAATTTGAGATGAGGGGAAGGGGAAGAAGAGAGGGGGAGGGGGAAGAGAGAGGGGGAGGGGGAAGAGGGAGGGGCATTGGGCACGATGTGGGGACAAAGGGCGCACCTCCTGGGAGTGGGACACAACTACAACAGGGACTCTACCTAACAAATGCAAACATTATAACCTAATTCTTTGTACCCTCAAATTAACCTCAAATAAAAAAAATTATCTTCTTTCTTATTGACAGGAAAAAAAAAACTACACAATCACTAATATCTTCCCACTATTTAATGTGTTCTGAGTCCTGTACATGAATTAGACTGACTTCCTTCTAACCCATTTGCAAAGAATTTATCCTGGGATTACTGTTTAATTAGTTAACTGTTCTCAGAGGTCATGTCCTTTCTTTCTTCAATTTATTTTTTCCTTTTGCTGCTGTGAATCTTTAAGTTACTTTTTTGAAAAAAGTACTTATATAGGTTATTATATGTCCCCAAATAGATTTTTGCATATCTGAGTTTTTTCATGTATGAAAATATGCCATATTATACTCCCTAATACTTGATTAATCCCTTGGGTAGTTCTACATTCAAAATAATTTTCCTTTGAAATTTGGAAAGCATTTCTTTACTGCTTTCTAGAATTCAGTGTTCATAAAAGGCAGCAGGGATTAAGAGCTCTAAGCCAGACTGCTGGGCTCAAATCTCTTTCTGCCACTGGCTGTGTGTCCATGGATAACTTCCTTGGTGTTCTCATCTGCAAGATGGTAATAAGAGTAGTTAACTCACAGGACTATTGTGAGGCTTAGATTAACTAATATAGGCTGAGTGTTTAAAACAGCTGCTCACACATGGTAAGCTCTAGAAAAGGGCATTAGCCCCATCAACCCACAAATGAATCAACTAATTGTGGTATAAGTACACCATGGAATACTACTCAGCCATAAAAAGATGGAGACTTTAAACCTTTTATGTTTACCTGGATGAAGCTGAAACATATTCTTCTTAGTAAAGTATCCCAAGAACGGTAAAATAAATATTCAATGTACTCAATACTAACATGAAACCAACATATAAATAGTTACACGCTCTTATGAACTACTGTTTGTACAGCACAAATACAGTCTACTGCAGGGGTGGGGAGAAGGGGGAAAAGGGGAAGGAAGGAAGGTGATTGGCAGAAGGAAGGAGGGCATTTGGGGAGCTCACCCAATGGGCATAAATCCGGTGTATAACACGCTCCCTGGGTGAGGGGCTCTTTTGCAACTGGAACTCTACCTCAGAAGTGAGAACAATGTAATCTAAAAATTTGTACCTTCATATTAATTTGAAATTTAAAAAAGAAAAAAGGGCACTAGCTTTTTTTTTTTGTTATGAATTTCGCTATCATCTCTGTATTTATCTTGAGTGTCCTGAAATTTCATGAGACGGATAGTCATTTTGCACTCATCAGACTTGGAACTTAGGAAACCTTTTCAAGTATCTTCCTTTAATGCTGGGAATATTTTTAAATTAAAAAAAAGTCCGTGCCTTCCATTGTCTCCCTTAAATCTCTTTCTAGGATGACTTAGTTAAACTTGGGCCCTTTGGATCCATCTTATGTGTTTTTTATCTTTCATTCCTTGGATTTTCCATTTCTTTGTTGTTTGATATTCTGGGAGGTTTTCTCATCTATTTATTCTACCCAAATTTATTACATTCTTTATTTCTGGATTTATATCTTTAATGTTTACAACCTACTGCTTCTTCTTTGCTTCTTTTTGCTAGCACTTTGAAATTTTTAATGGATACGGTATCTATCCACATTTCTCTGTGACTCTTAATTCGATTTGTTTTATGATCTCTGGGTTCTGCTAAAGTATCTCCTTCCAGAATGTGACAGACAAGAGCGATTTATAGAGACCTCAATCTTTTGAACATTCTCTCTATATTTTGGTACTTCATGATATCAATTCTATCTTCCTATAATAGACATTTTTTAAAATGACATTTTTTAGCTCCCTGTAACTAGGATATAAACTTTGTTTCTGCCAATCAGCATATGCTCCTTGAGAACTTTTATTCTAAAGTTAGCTAGCTACCAGAGGAAACTTCTAGGATTCCTGGCACCTATTTTGCTGACACTGGGGGAAGGCAGAGGCACATCCCTGGGGCAGTAGCAGAGGGACCACGCAGAGCTTTTACCAGACCAGTTCTGCACTATGCTTTTGGGACAAGTTCTTGGAGACTCAGCCTGGAGTTGATTCCTTCAGTCCTTTTGAAGATTGTCCAATAATGAGTACATTCCTGATGAAGACTTTCTAGCCTGGACTTATCCCTCAAATTCCAGACTTTTTCTTACTGCCTGTATGACCTTGCCACATGGACTCAGAATGAACCACATCACCTGGTATTTGTACTTCTGGTTAATCCTTTTTCCTTGAGTGTGGGTGGGCTGGGGATATTGACTCACTTCTAATTAATAGACTGTGATAGATGTGATGGATGTCACTTCTGAGATTAGGAAAACAAACAAACCCTGCGCCTCCGCCTTTGTGCTCACTCTCTCTAGCACTCTCTGGACTGATCACTCATTCTGAGGAAAGCCAACCCCCATGTCATAAGGCAGGCCTGCAGAGAAGCCTGAGTGGCAAGGGACCAAGGCCTCCCAACAACCATCTGAGTAAGCTGGGAAGCAGATGCCCTCACTCTCAGTCGGACTTTCAGATGAGACCACATCCCACACCCCAGTCTTTGAGCCAGAGGTACTCAACTAAAGTGCACTTAATTATGACTCACAGAAACTATGAGATATCAAATGTTTTATTTTTCAGCCACTAAGTTTTGTTATGCAGCAATAGACAGGTGTCCTACATTTAACTTCAACTCTAGACCCAGACTCCTGATCCCCAGGTGTGTCCTTAGTGTGTTAGTCACCTAGTCTTCCCTATCCTTGTAAATGATTGCTCTACCCTTCCAGTTGGAGCCGTCCTTTATTTTTCTTCCTCTCTCATAACTGACAGCCAAAACCATCAGCAGGTCCTGTCACTACATCTTCAAAATATTTCTAAAATCTGACCTTTTTTTTACCACCTCCACTACTACTACCCCGAAATCCTTATCTTCTCTGCTAGGGATTATTGCATGGCTTCCTCACTGGTCTTCCATCTCTAGAGTCTTTCCCACACACAGCCAAAGTGGTCTGGTTTAAAGGCTGATCATTTTACTCCTTGGTTCAAAGCTCTCCATTGGCTCTCTGTCCCCCTTATAATAACAGTAGTGTTTATAATGACTTGAAAGGCCCTAAGTGATCTCACCTGACCTCCTACCAATCTCCCCCCTTCACAAGCTATCCTGGCACCCTACCATTCCTCAGACACACAAGGAATGCCCCTTCTCAGGGCCTTCGCACTTGCTGTTCTTCACCCAGAAGGCCTGAATGCACTTCACTGTAAGGAAGAGCTTGTGTCTATTTTGTTCATTGTTACACCCCTGACATCTGGACTAGTACCTGGCTCAGAATAAATCTTTAAGTATTCATTGAATAAGATCCCAGGCTGGTCCATAGGATTCATTGTCTATGTGTTTCCCTTTGGCAAAGTAGCTTTTCTTTGGATGTCTTGGTTGTCCACTTATATTTAACAATGAAATACTGGGCTCATTCATTTAGGGAGCTGGCATGATTTTCTCTATCTTCACTGGCCTTTCTTCTGTGAGAGGGCTGACTCTATCATGGGTGTATACCTGTGCATGTGTGTGCACATGTGCGCGTGGAGGCATGTGGCCACACCGATGGCAGATATCACTAAAAGATTTCACTAAAGCATGTCCAGGTTAGGAGCAGGCAGATATACTGAGTTTCTCTCCCAAATGGCCAAATGGAGATGATTTTATTTACTTTAAGGACTCAACCAACACTAGAGGATCCCTAAATCCTAGTTCAATTTTCTAGGGGATATTTCTCAGTTTTTAGCCTGGGGGCAAATGCCACCATCATTGGTAGGGTGAGGGAAGTGGATCCTTGATGTTTTTCTACAATTTCCATCAACATCTGCTCTTCATCCCACACTTACCCTTTGAACCTACTAACTGTGGAGTCTGGAGGAAAGACTTCCTACTGTGTGTCTTGGGGTGAAGCTCCTTCCCTGCTCTTTTGTGTTACCCTACTCACTTTTTATCCACTTTGTATTTGCAATCTAAGGATGCAGATACCCACTCCTTTTTCTGTTCTCAGCAATTTTGTGACTTTGTTCTCTTTAATTCCTCTATTATTACTTTGAAGGGTTTTCAGGCATAAAAGGTGGTAAACCCAATAGCTCAATATGCTATCTCCAACTAGAAGATACCTCATTATATTGAATTTTTTATTACTTGCTTTCCCCATTTATATGGTAGTTTTATTTATCTACTTGTCTTTATTTTCTTTTGCCAGAAGCATCTTGTTCCCAGTGTTATGAAATTTTATAATCATAAGCCTCTTGGTGTGGGTGGTTTTTACTCACTGTGCTGAGCACACAGAGTCCCTCCTTTACTTCTGGGAAGACTTCCACTAGTTTTTGATAATTTCCTAGTCACTATTTTATCTTTGTGGAATCCCTATTAGTTAGAAATTTCCTAGTCACTATTTTATCTTTGTGGAATCCCTATTAGTTAGAAATTGTACCTCCTGGGTAGATTTTAATCATCTCTCTCCTCTCTCTTGTTTTCTACCCGTGTATGTTTTTATCTTCTTTCTGCTGCGAGGTTTCTTCAACTTTATCTTCCTATCTTTCAATTAAATTTGCTTGGCTTATGCTATTTTTTGTTTTTTTTGGCCAGGCCTCCACAGTTTTTTTTTTATTGTTGGGGATTCATTGAGGGTACAAGAAACCAGGTTACACTGATTGCATTTGTTAGGTAAAGTCCCTCTTACAATCGTGTTTTGCCCCCAAAAGATGTGGCACACACGAAGACCCCAACTTCCTTGCTC
>CAUYRH010127913.1:0-21900 GCA_963574655.1 Perodicticus potto | reverse complement strand
ATTCTGTTCACTGTTGTTGTTGTAATTTTGGTGGGTCTTAAAAGGGTACAGGCGAAACTTACTAAATGCAGAATACAAATGTCTTCATACAATAACTCAGAAAATGCCATGAAGGCTATGTTAAACAGTTTGATGAAAATATCTCAGATTGTATATGAAATCAGCACATCGTACCCCTTGATTGAACTAATGTACACAGCTATGATTTAATAAAAAAAAAAAAACAACAATCTGGCCTATAGTGCACTAGATTCTTCACTGGTCTTCCCTATTGCAGGCACACATTCAGAAGGATTGAGTGCCTCGGATTAATACATCCTCAACTGTTCCTCAAACAAATTTATTGCCCCTAAGGTTTGAGGGCAAAGGGAAGGCGCAAAAGGACTCTCCTGGGCTCAGGACGTGGATGCACAGAGCTGCTGTGTTCAGACAATGCCCGGAGGAAAAGTGAAAACTTCAACAAACCCTCCAGATGCTTCCAAGCACCTAAACACTTGGTGAGCCAGCAAAAAGATTTCAGTGCTTCCGGGAACCTTGTGCTATTCGTGGCAATCATTAGCCCTGTGCTTGTACAGCCCACCAAATTCAATTCACAGGCGTATCAAGGATTAACTTTGTCAGACCTGATGCACCAAGAGTGAAATGTTATGCCTCCCTCCAGGGCCATGACCAGCATCTTCAGATTAGATTAGAAACAGTTTTACTCTAACAGATAGAAAACTAGGCTTCCTCTGGGGAGACCCCACCCCACTGGCACTCAGCTTGGTGAGCTCACTGATAGTACCTCTCCGCAAAATGTTAAGATGGACCCTTCCTTTGAGTAGACACCTAGCTTGGCAAACAGAGTGTTTGCTCACGTTTGCCCTCTTAGCTGGGTACTTTGTGCAGTGAACAGCCTATACAACTGAACACAGAAACCCCGCCTCCCTCTACAGCAGTGATATTTCGACTGGTTTGCCACAGCACACTGGTGTTCTGTGACAGGATCTTAAGTGTGCAGCAAAAACTTTTAAAGATCATTAGTTATTCTGGAAAGAAGCTCAAAGCATAGTTAAGTATATGGATTTTTATCCTTTTTTTTTTTTTTTTGAGACACATTCTCACTTTATCACCCTCGGTAGAGTACCATGCTATCACAGCTCACAGCAACCTCCAACTTTTGGGCTTAAGCGATCCTCTTGCCTCAGCCTCCCAAGTAGCTGGGACTATAGGCGCCCGCCACAACGCCCGGCTATTTTGTTGTTGTTGTTGTTGCAGTTGTCGTTGTTTAGCTGGCCCGGGCCGGGTTTCAACACTGGGTGTATGTGGCCAGCGCCCTAATCACTGAGCTGTGGGCCCCACCTATTCTCCTTCTTTTTTTTGATCCACATAATTTAAGTGTGCCGCAAAGTTTAACTATAGGTTCATGTGTGCTGTTACATAAAAAAGGTTGGAAAGCACTGCTCTACAGCGTCCAGACATAACTAAAAAGTATGACCATTTCAAAGCAATAAGATAAGAAATAGTCCATGATAACTTTTACCTTGAACACCCCCCCCAAAAAAAAACCCTCATAAATAAGGCTCCAGAGGAAACAAAAACAGGAGGGGATGGAAGCAAAACAAAACTGCCCTGAAGTAGCTTACACCTTAGTATTAATAAAACCATGAGATTCCAGAGCTGGAAGGCAGAAAAGTCTTAAGAGTAATCTATTGCAATCCTCCTTTGCAAGAATCCCTCGTACAGGTACCCCCATGGTGCCATTTCCCACCAACGGTCATTCAGACTAAACTGAATCAGCACCCCATGTCTGAGAACTCAGCGTCTGCAGAAGTCACTCACTCCCCCTTCCCGCTGCTGGATGCACAAGAAATCCCCAGCCCTCTGCCCTGACGAGCCACCTCCCTCTAACACAGTGGTTCTCAACCTCCCTAATGCCGCGACCCTTTAATACCATTCCTCATGTTGTGCTGACCCCCAACCATAAAATTATTTTCGTTGCTACTTCCTAACTGTAATTTTGCTACTGTTATGAATCGTAATGTAAATATCTGATACGCAGGATGGTCTTAGGCGACCCCCAAAGGGGTCATGACCCACAGATTGAGAAGTGCTGCTCTAACACCTCAGCCCTGTATTCTGAATCCACCTACATTACAAGTAACTGCTTTTCTATACTATAGCTCTTTAAGTATTACAAAACACCTAACCGTGCCTTGCCCCATCCCAAACTTTTGGCTTTCCAAACTAAATAAAAAGACTGTGCTTTAATCCAACCCTTCCTAACAAAACTAAGGTAACTGACACTGTCCAAGAAGGCGTCTGCAGCTCATCACGGTGACTCCAGAGCAGGTGAGAGCCTGCAGACGACCTCGCTTTTCCTGAGAGGCATTACCTGTGTTTTGGAAAGAAGAATTCCTGGAAGTCTAACGCCTCGGGAAATTTAAGGAACACACAAACCTCATCGGCTGTAGTAAGATACTGCTGATGTTTTGGCTTACGCATACCAGAGGGCCTTGAGAAGCAAGCGGCCTAGACCCTGTAATGGGTGACAGCACGCTGTCCTGCACTTGAAGCCACTCAATTAGAAGCTGAGGTGACTACAGAAAATCCAAGGGGGCACTGGCATTTTCCAGCTGAGCATTCTCGGCTGACAGTGGAAATAATGAACAGAACACAACAGAGTATAAATGGCCTTTATCCAGAAAGGCTTGTTCCCTAGGACTGAAGCTAGCGCTATTAGATGAGAAGTTTCAGAATGATGGGGAAAAAAAAAAAAACAAACAAATAAGATGAAGAGACACCTACTGATAAAGACACACACCCCGAATATCCTAGAGCTCACTGGTAGAGAGAAACTGGGTGCTCTGGAAGGAGCACAGTTAGTGGTAACCGTGACAATGACTTTTCCAATTGCAAAGCAAAAAATTCAACTTCACCTTCACGTGTAGAAACACTGACCAAGAAAACATAAGTTATGAAAAACCTCATTTTAGGACGCTGGCTATTCCTACTTTGATTCCTTTTTATAGGAAATCAACTATTACTTTTACTTTTCTGTGAATAGATTTAAATATAAGAAATATGCATCTCTTTCTTACATAAGGCCTTGTTTTATTGTAACAGAAAGAATCCGGTCTGATACCTAAGGGGAGCCACAGATACTGCCAAGAAAAAAAAAATGAAGTGGGAAGCAGAAGAATCTTACAAAAATAATTCTATATAACCGAAAGATAGGAACCAGCCTCGGTCTCAATTTTTCTTCAAATGTTTCCAAAGTTTATTGGTAACCTCACCACATAAATATTTAGTTTCATAATATAATTCGATTAAGAAAATTCCTTGGGCAGCACCCATAGGTCAGTGGTTAGGGTGCTGGCCACATGCTCTGGGGCTCATAGGTTCGAATCCGACTCGGGTCTGCTAAACAAAAAAATAGACAGGTGTTGTGGCAGGCACCTGTAGTCCCAGTTACTAAGGAGGCTGAGGCAAGAGAATCACTTGAGCCCAAGAGTTTGAGGTTGCTGTGAGCTATGACTCCATCGCATTCTACTGAGGGTGACAAAGTGAGACTGTCTCAAATTTAAAAAAAAAAAAAAAGGACAGTTTCTTTTATAACTAACTGTTCTACAAATCCGACACAGGATACCTGAATAAAGGTGCATCTCCATTATTCAAACTTCAACAAGTACTGATGCGGTGAATACTGGCTGTGTGGCAGCCCTGGACCAGGCGCCCAATAGGCAGCATCAGTAACACAGATCAGCCCTTTGCCCTGGTGGCGTTTGTCTTAAGATGTTTTTAAGCTATTCCCCAAATAAAATCGTTTTTCATTAAAAGTAAGTAGGCCATATTCCAACTTTAAATGATGCAGGGAAAAGGAGGGACTTGCAATTAAGTGAATAAATAATGGCAAAGAGAGGTTTTGTGTGTTTTATTAGATGCATCGCTAACAAGTAACACCCATCTATTCACTGTCTGCTCAGGAGACGGCGGACTCCCTGGACGCAACAGACCCGGTTGGCAGCAAGTTCCCCTGTGGTGGAATGAGAAGGACACGCGTCCAGAACAGCACAAGCTTTGGAAAGGGGTTGGACTCGGGTTTGAATCTCAACTCTCCCACAACTTTACAATCTTTACAAGGCTATCCATCTTCTCCAAGCCTTGATTTTCCTCCATAATTACTATCGGTCACAGTAGGACAAGCAGTACTAAAGATTACCAGGGACTTACTACGGACTTCCAGAAATAACTAATGAGCAAGTAACAAGGTGAGTGGGCTCTCAACTCTCCTCCACTGGGAACTTTGTCGGAAAGGCTCCTGGGGGCAGCAAGACTGGACGGAGGCCAAAATAGGAGGCGGGGTGTGCACGCAGCGCGCTGGGCTCAGCGGGCACCCAGGTGTGGACGATGGCAGAACTGAAGTCTCAGACCTGACTGGGGGCGGCAGGCAGGGAGATCTCTCGGGTGCCGAGGTGCAGGGGTGCAGATGCTGTTGTCAATGGGGAGCCTCCAGCCTTCGAGCAGGGGTAACCCTAGGGGCATTTCAGGAGATGAACAAGGCAGCCTCGAAGGACAGGATGCGGGGCAGAAAGCCTGCAGGCCATCGCTACCGCGCAAGCAGGAACCGCACCAGGAACAGAACGAAGTGACAACTGAGAAACTATCATTTTCTCTGGGTGAAGGCAGGAGAGGAAACAGAGGAAGGCAGAAAATGTTTGGAATAGCTAATGTCTGTGCATGAGGCACAGCAATAAGAAACAGTTCTGGGACACCCAAGCATGCACGAAGCTAAGCAGCGTTTTCTGCAGCTCTGCTCTTTCTCAGCCCGCTCTCTTCAATCCAGGAGAAACTGCGATGGTTCAGGTTTGTGCAGTCTGCGATGTGATCACCAGCCCTGCGGGCAGGCTGGGCAAGCTGGAAAGGCTGTCTCCAGATGACCCGTCCTGGGCCCTGGCCCAGTGCGGGCAGCGTAAGGGTGAGGCCCAGGGCATGGTCTTCCCAGGACTTCACGCTAGCACAGAATGCCTTGGAGAGCCAGGAAATCCGAGCCCAGAGGAAGTAATGGAAAATGGAGCCACCCAAGACGCAGCAAAGACTGACACGTGCAAAAGAATGTTCCAGTTGCTGCAGACATCCCCAAGCACTGACCGAAATTTCATCTGCGGTCTACAAAACCAACCCCTTCTCTCCAAATAAATTACACCTGTGTGTATCTGGCACCCAGAGACTGTGCCCACTATCCTAGGAGGAAAACCAGCCCGATAACTCCGGCTGTCGAGGGACAAGATTGGGTTCAATTCTTAGCTTTATGTGGTTACACACTTAGCTTGATTTGGTTACCTGGCTACTGAATATACTTCCAATCCCAACGGTCTAACATTCACCTAGTAATAACGATGACCATAATAATGGCTGACATATGTTGAAGGCCAGCAGCATGGAAGTCGGTGATTTTCAACCGACGTGCTGGAGCACACCCATGTGCCATGAGAGGATCTTAGGTATGCCACAACAATTTTTAAAGATCATTCATTAAATCATTTTTGAAAGAAGTTCAAAGCACGGTATTTTTTTTTTTTTTACTTTTTTTGATCAAAATAATGTAAGTGTGCCACAGAAGTTTAACTATATGTTAAAGTGTGCCATGAGATTTAAAAAAAAAAAAAAAAGGCTAAAAGCAGGGTGGCGCCTGTGGTTCAGTGAGTAGGGCACCAGCCCCATATACTGAGGGTAGCGGGTTCGTACCCGGGCCCCGGCCAAACTGCAACAAATAATAGCCTGGCGTTGTGGCGGGCGCCTGTAGTCCCAGCTACTTGGGAGGCTGAGGCAAGAGAATCACTTAGGCCCAAGAGCTACAGGTTGCTGTGAGCTGTGACGCCACAGCCCTCTACCGAGGGTGACAAAGTAAGACTCTGTCTCTTGTTTTTTTTTTTTGGCTGAGGCTGGGTTTGAACTTACCACCTCTGGCGTATGGGACCGGCGCCCTACTCCATTAAGCCACAGATGCCACCCAAGACTCTGTCTCTTAAAAAAAAAAGAAAGAAAGAAAAAGAAAAAAAAGCTAAAAGCACTGTGCTAAGGGCTAGAAACAGGTCAACCCTATGAAGGTGGCACTATACACATGCCCACTGTACAGATGAGGAAACTGAGGTGATGCTTGCCTGCCTGGCCAGGAGAGAAAAGACATTGAATGAATGAATGAAAGGAAAGAAAGAAAGCTCAAGAGAAATGCCAGGTGGCAGTGTGAGGTCTGCATCTTTGGTAAGAAATATGGAAGGGCCTTCGTTTTTCTGGTTTTTTTCTTTTTCTTAAAACCCTAGGCATGTTCAAAGAAATGTTTTTTGTTGTTGTTGTTGCAGTTATCATTGCTGTTTCAGCTGGCCAGGGGCAGAAATGCTTTTTTTTTTTTTAAATTAGAAATGCTGTCTTAACAGCAGGTGTGTATGTGAAGGAGTGAATGGGTTCTTAGGGTAGAGAAGTTTGAGGAAGAAAGGTCCTTCAATGACTTCAGATGCGCAAGTCACACATCTGTACTGTGCTGTGACGGTCCAAGAACCCTAAGGCCACACTCTGCCTAGGAGACCTTGCCTGAATACGTTTGTATTAACTTTTTCAGAAATCTACGGGTTTAGAGGTGTATGTGTGTGTGTGTATGCCAGAGAAAGGCATAATTAAAAAAAAAAAAAATCAGAGTACTTGTGATACTGAAGAAATAAGAAGAGAGAAAAGGAAACAAAGGGCAGGAGATAAAAATAGAAGTCTGTATTCTCGTGTGGGCCCACATTTTTGTAAACTTCAAACCATCCCACATTCTCATTTCTCCAGGTAGAAGGCTGAATAAATCCTCTTTACCACCAAGCTCCTACTGGCTCAGGTGATGTGGATGTGACATTGATTCCAGCCGACCTCCAGGCTGCTATTAGGCCCTTTGTGATGTGGAGTTTCTACATCCAGTGACGCTTTATGTTTCTGAGTTTCTGACACTGGGTTTCTACCAGTGACACTTTATGTCTTCCAAAGAGCCAATCATGCAAACAGCAGGGAGACCGTGGGGCCAGTGAGTTGTTTGGGAAAGAGAAACACAATTTCTTCTCTGAGCGAGGTCATCTGAACGGTGGTCACAGATACACACAGTAAGTTTTATGTCCCATATTGTTTCTTATCCCCCCCGAGAGTAGGAAGGAGTTGGCATAGAGATTTTTTATTTTCATAGCGCATTATGTAATTTGGGGTTGGTGGTAAGTGTTAACAACTGTCATCCTACCCACGACTACATTAAAAATAAGACTGAAATAGAGACAGTTGTGGGGTGTCTTGGGTTTTCCCTCAGAAGTCCTGAGGAAGAAGGTTCTGCAGATCGAGCAGGCCCGGCAACGTGAGCTCAGAAATTGCTCCAAAGCAACAAAGTGGAAACATCAAAAAAATCCTTTCCATGAAACACTAATTTCTGCAAAATCGGCCTTGACAGAAACTGCCAGGTCCCAAACATATCACATGTATGAAAAATTCAAATTCAAATGAGGAGAAAAGCGGTTTTCATTCGACCTTGCCTTCACATGTAGGTCCCCTATTGAAGTGATCGAAGAAAATTTCTAATTTTTGAACAGTAGCACATGAGTTTATGTGGCTTCCTATGGTGTGATCAAATGTGGGTGCTGATTAAAATTCACCAAGGAGACTCAGGGAAGAGGCAAGATGATCAACTTATAAACTAGAGTTACTAAGAAATATTGTGCCTTCGAAACTGGATGAATAAACTAAATAAATTAAAACTCATTAGTAATACCCAGAGAATCAGGTCCCAAGTTTCTTTCTTTTTTATTTTTTTTTAAATTAAATCATAGCTAGTATTAATGCAGGTATGGGGTACAATGTGCCAGTTTTATACACAATTTGAAATACTTCCATCAAACTGGTTAACATAGCCTTCACCACATTTTTTTAGTAATTGTTTTAAGACATTTATATTCTACACTTAGTAGATTTAACTTGTACCCTTGTAAAATGCACCGTAGGTGTGGTCCCACCAAATACCCCCCCCCTTTCCCCTTCTTCTTGGGCTATAGTTGGGTTATAGCTTTCATATGAAAGTGTAGGTGTTTATAAATTGGTTTCATAGTAGGGCTGAGTACACTGGATACTTTTTCTTCTGTTCTTGAGATACTCTGCTAAGAGGAATATGTTCCAGCTACAGCCATGTCAACGTGAAAGAGATAAAGTCTCCATCTTTTTTAAGGCTGCATAATATTCCATGATGTATATATACCATGATTTATTAATCCATTCATGGGTCTGTGGGCACTTGGGCTTCTTCCATGACTTAGAAGTCCCAAGTTTTATATTCAAATAACCAAATTAAATTGAAGTTTTCCATCACTTTTTCTAAATATTGAAGGTTCTTTATTCAACCCATTCATAAAATTCATCCATTTGCTTTTATTGCTACGTGAACAATTTTAAAAGTGCCAGATAGATGATCTCTTGGAGAACAGGGCCAACATCGGTTACCAAATTTGGCCAAAGCATTCTCTAAAACAAATTAGGTTTTCTCTCTCAAGTTGTAAGGTCATCTAGCCATTTGTTTTCAGAAACGGTAACACAACATATATCAAAACACTAAAAGAATACATAAACACAGTTAAAAGTCCATCACTTTCAACATCCTATAATTGCTTTTTGAGACAGAGTCTCATTCTGTCACTGTAGGTTGGGTGTCATCATAGCTCCCAGCAAACTCAGTCTTTTGGGCTCAAGGGATCCTTCTGCCTGAACCTCCAAGTAACTACAAATACAGGCACCCACCACAATGTCCTTTTTCTACTTTTAGTAAATATGAAGTCTTGCTCTTGCTCAAGCTGGTTTCAAGCCTCGGCCTCCCAGAGTGCAAGGATTACAGGCATGAGCCACCATGCCAGGCCCCAAATGTATCATTTTCAAGTCTCTTGTGCCTTAGCCATTTAGAGCAATTCTCTTCTTACCAATCTCCAAAGCCACCCACGCCCTCAGATTTACCAGTGTTCAGCCACACACAACTACATATCACTCATGAACTAGAAAGTGTCTTTCTAGACATTCGTTTTCCTCTAGAAAGGGGTGGGGCAAAGACTACAACATGTGACCCGCACTTTAAAGTGTGGATAAATGTTCAACCTACAACCAGACTACGCTTTGTGGGCAGTCCCAGTTCTTCAATCCAATACTATTTTTTGGTGTTGGCGTTTAAAAATTTCTGTCTCAAGGAACATAGGGTGCTGGGATTTCACCCAAGGTATTGGTCAGAAAGACAGAAGGGAAGAGGCCAGAAGCAAAGCAGAAAGGCAACAACCAGCAGGGGAAGAAGGCCCACAGCCACAGAAAGAAAGGGCCCTGGAGTCGGGAGGCCACTTTAAGCAGTGTCTGCATTCCCACCTCATGGCGCATGGTAATAGGGCTCCAGTCCCTTACTTTATGGCCCCGAAGGCTCTCCGATGGGTAGTTTCACGCGCAGTACCAACTCCCAGACGCCATTCAGAAACAGTGTTGAGAATGACAAGTCACTTAGACACCATTGCCACAACTCGGTTTTATAAAAACTAACCTTCTGAACATTTCCAATGGGGACGCTTTCCCAGCTGTTGTGTACAATCCTGATTCAATAGAACGGGTGTAGGAGGGGAGACATTGTTCTGAAGGCAAGCTTAAAAAAAAAGACCTGGACTCATTACTGAAAATGGTTGTGAGTTGTCTGACATCTGCTTTTATTGGTGAATGGAACGAATGACGTTTCAAGCAGGACCTTCTGGGTCACAGGAATATCCTTCTGGCAAAGTGTCTGACCTCAGAAGCCATAGGTGCTCATTCACGGGGGAATTTACACCAAAGTGAGAAATGTGAGTCTGGGATACATTTAAGTCCATTTTAAAGGAAACCCACGCTGGGATCTCCTTGTCCCACGTGCCACTGTGGATTCTGTGGTCTAGGAGATTCTGCCCTGTGTAGCTGCTGCTGTCTCCATGTCAGGACGACACCACAGTTAATTAAACGTCCACCAGGGTAACATTCATTATCTAACACGGCAAGTGCAGCAATCAGAATACATGTGATGGGCCAGAGCGTCAGAAGGTCCTGCCAGACATGTACCAGAGGACAAGATAAGATGAATTTGCCTTTAATACAGGGATTTCTTTTTTAACAGGAGTTTAATTTACTAGCCTCAGGTTTGCAAATACTCTTATTCCCTCTAAAGCTTAATAACATTAATGAGATACATTCAAAGGTTTTTTCCTTTTTACTTTGCAACTATTTCTGTTTCTTAACACACATTAGGTCCAAAACAGTTTCCAGTAATTACTGAACTAAGCTCCATGGGGTCCTAACTAAGGACTAAGCAGTTTCTTCTATTTCCCATCCCATTTAACTCTTCACAGCAGATCTGGAAAGACACAACACTTACTTCTAATTTCTAGGTGATGAACTTGAACTTTAGAGAATGTGGTACCATTGTCCAAGGTCACAGAGCTCAAAAGTGGCAGAGCCATGATTCAAGATGAGCTTTCTAATTCTACAGGGTTTTAAATACCCCACACTGGCTAGATACCCTCAAATCTTTTGATTTCCAGTTGAATTACCACCAGCTTAACTGGCTCCCTTGACACTGTACGCAGGACTGAGGGACCATCAGCCCATCTAACAGCTCCTAAAGGGGGATGGATGTGAGTCCAATCCAAACCAATCACTGTTTTCAACAGAAATGACAAACCCAGCATTCTGAAAGGAAGAACACCAATCTTGTGACCCCATCGCAGTTCAGTGAGGAACCTTCAACCTGCTCTCTCATACAAGCTACTCTCATACCTTGGAGGTGGACAGGGCTGGCAGGAACTTCCCTCTCGTACAAGAAGAAAGGGTCAACTCAGAGGATGGAGGGACAGGCCAGAGCACACCAATACGGGAAGTCAAGGTCTTCTGGCTTCTGTGGTCATGTTCCTTCTTTCTGACTTTTATTGGGGAAAGGGACCTTGTCCATTAACTTTTCTGATGCCTACATTTCCATGTAAATAAAACAAGAAAACCGAAAACAACATCTGAGGAAAGTCATTTTTACATCAAGAAGAGTCCACACTCTACCTGTTTTTCTCAGACTGGTTTTTGATTCGCACAGAGACGTCCCAGATTTTCCTAGGGGTCAATGGGAGGGAGTGTAGTTTCTTTTTACAAAAACAGATCTCAAAACTCTTAACCACCCCAAACCATACTTCCTAGAACCCTTGCTTACCTCATTACACTAAGGAAGTGAGGCTGTTGAGTCTGGGACAGAATGAGGTCACCACACCCATCTCTTTAAAGTACTGAGGTTCGGGGGGTTCTTACCATGGGTGTTAAAGTTTAGGAGTACCTGGTAGTTTTTAGCTGGGTCCCTGCGTGCCTTAAACCACAAAAATATTGCAAGGGAGAATGAATATAGAATTGATATACATTCCATTATTCCCAGATTTCCCATCTAAAAATGCAGTCGTTTCTCTAAAAATGTCATGAGGCACTGCTTTGACATGAGCAGCTCTTACAATCAGCAGAAAGCTACTCAACATCTCCCCAAAGGTCCATTGTAAACATTCTGCATAGCGACACAGGGGCCTGACTTTGATTTCTGAATAATTTGACTAGGAGCAAGGAAAGTCACAACAGCATTAAGTGCAATAACTTTCTACCCCCTTTTTGGTTCCCAAAGTGAAATTTGCTGAAATAAAAATTGACAGCCCAAGGCTCCCCAGGATGTGTTCCAGATAAACTAAGTCCTCCGCACACACTCACAGCCGTCCAGACACACACACACACGTCCTGAACCCTCACACAGACAGAGAGAGTTGTTTCCATCTGTATTTGACAACCCAGAGCCCCTGGGTCTCAAAGCTCAGGGCTGCTTATGAATGCAACTTTAAATTTAATTTGGGGGAGGTATGCTAATTATGGGATGGTGGGAAAATGCTAGCGGACATTTTGACTTTCACAGCCCCACTGCCCTGATTAAAAAATATCAGCTTTCCATCTGCAAGACATTTCTAAGGTGGACTCCTTACAAATAGTTAAGGTGCAATTTGTGCACAGTTAGTTCTTTGTTTAATTGAGAAATCTGCCCAAACTCTGATTGGGCAGATTTCCCTAAGGCCAAGAGTGAAGGTTATTTCCTTATGCCTTCTGGGAGCAGCAATCTCTCTAATACGTTTCTGAATTATTCCAGACTATGCTGAGGCTGAACATGAGAACAAAGCCCTGGTTCCACAGCAGAAAGACGAACTGAACTCCCAGCTGGGAAGGTTTAGGCAGAGATTTATAAGTACAAACACTGAAGAAATTTGCAAGTAATTGCATGTATTTGCTCTCCGTTGTGGGACGCAGTAAACCAGTATTTATTAAAATACATCAGCAAGGTACTGTTTATTACCCCCTCTTCTTGATGCCTTGGAGAGGAGAATAAAGTGTTTGGCTCTTTTCATTCCTTTAAATTAAGGGGCCAAAATAGTATTTCAAAGACTATAAGGAAGAAGCTGAAATTGGACACATACTCTGAATGGCGACTGCCTCTTATTTAACTTAGAATTGCACCATGAACATGGGGCTGGAGCAGTTATTCCAATCTTGAATCTTGTAAAGCTTAACTTTTTCTGGCATTCTTAAGTTTCCATGAATCCATTATTTGGGGATCAACAATTACCCATTTCTCCTACAGAATTTCTATTATTGTTCTTGTATTGCAGGCTGCAAACTGAGGGCTAAATGTGCACATATTCAGGGGATATAACGTAAGAGGCTCACACTATCACAGATTAATAAAGGAGTGACTTAAACTACCCCCCCTCCCAGAGAAAAAAAGATAACCTGTTCACTGGCTCCCATGTCTCAATTCCCATGCCCTGAGCTGCTTTAGGTTTTATTGGCAGGAAGAGGTGCTCAGCAGAAACCAGACAGATGACAAACCTTCCTTCCTCTCTGCTGATCACAGCCCTTCACCTGCTCCAGAGTTCCCTAGTTAGTAACAGGCTCAGATGGTCCGGCAAGATGCGCTAACACAACGGGCCTCAAGCTTTAGCTGCCCGAGCCTCTCCTAAAGAGTTTGTTAATACAGACTATCAGGGCCCAGCCCAAGAGTTTCTGATTCAGTAGGAATGAGGAATTTGCACGTCTAACAAGCTCCCTGGGGAGACAGACGATGCTGGTCTTGGGACCACACTTTGAGAGATGCTGGTCTAGCAACAGGTAAACAAGCAGAAGTTCCATGCAGTGGCAATAAGAGGTATCTCCCCCCTCAAACGGCAAACAAGAACAACCAGATTGCATTTCCTCCTCTTTCCTCAAACAAGTGAAATACCAATGTACATTTTAGTCAACAAATGTCAGTTGCTGACAACTGAAATAAATGGCTGTTGATAAGAAGACCCGCAGCCCCTGCCACTTCTTCCACTTTGGTCTTCACAGAACGTTTCCTTCTGCCTGGTGTCCCCCGAGGATGTTGCTTGGGATCCTTGATGGGAGCATCGAGCTGGGGGGTGAGAGCTTCCAATTTATACGCCTGTTCTTCTAAGGCCTGCAGGACCCTGCATCCCTGCTTCCTGTTCCCTCAGCAGGAGCGCAGCCCATGCGGCGGGCGTGAGGGTTACACACAGGGCACCTGGCACCACACCTGGGCGGCAGGAAGTGCTCAATGACTTCTAGCTGCTATTATTTTAAAATTATAATCACTAAGAGTAAAATCAGAGCACAAGAACAGAAGCTGGTGTGTGCATCTCTGCTCCCCAAAGGCTGAAAACTCAGCCTGGCAATGCCGATGACCTTAATTTCTGTGTTTATAAATAATAAGCCACAGACTTTGAAGAGATTTCAAGAAGTCACATCAAGTGGCCAGCACCAATGATGGCAGCTGGGCCCTCTCCCCTGTGCAGAGGGCCTGAGAACCGCCTGCATCAGCACCTGTATCTTTATAACAGAGAACACAACCAAGTTCTCTCCCCACGTCTGTGACACAAAGACAAATGAATTAGTGACCACAGACGAATACTGAAATGAAAAATGCTGTTATATAAAAATAAGTCAGGCAAGACAATCAGATGGTGTGCTTTTAAAATAACCAAACACGCACAAAAAGTTAAAACACATTTTATACAAAACGTCCGGCTTTTACAGAGCTTTTCCAACATAAAACCGTCACCTCCACATCAAACACAATGAGATTTTTCTAAGATTTTTATTGGAGAAGAACCACGAGGTCTGTGTGCGTGATCACAAACTGGCCAAAGGGGACAGTGCCAGGATAGAAACTGTGCGGTTCTGTGTCTCAAGTGTTCAAACTTAAATCACGCAGAAGAGCTAAGAGCATAATACCAAAAACAACTCCTGACCAAAGCCTGTCAGGTGCCTCACAGGCCTGCTCTACCCTCGTGCAAGCCTCGGAAGAGGGCCCTGGTGTCAGTAAGGAAACTGACAAGATATGTCGGCCAGCACATGGCTGAGTGGAGAACCCTGTCCTCTCCAAGTCCAAAACCACACCTGCTCTTCCTCTCAGCATCTTTTCTTTATTACGAGCATGAATCAAACTGGTTACATTTTAAAAGATAATCAGCTATCAAAACTGACTGAGCAAACCCAGCCTTACTACTAATCCCCAATGTACTTAAGGAGGAATCATAAAAGATATCTCACTTTTCTGATGATCAGATATTCCTAGAATCTTAATGGGGTGAAAAATAATAGAAGGTAGAATATTTCTACTAGAACACATAAGACTGTCTTTTAGACCTTAAAAATAAAATAGACAAAAGGATGAAGCTGGGTATGAAATGTAAAAACTTGAACTACTTCAAGATTTTTGTGCTATTCCATACGTCGATTGTTCTATTACAAATTTTTTGTTGTGTTTTTTGAGACTTGTCACTCTAGGTAGAGTGCCATTGTGTCATAGCTCATAACAAGCTCAAAGTCTTGGGCTCAAGCAATCCTCTTGCCTCAGCCTCCCGAGGAGCTGAGACTACAGGCACCCGCCAGAATGCCCTGCTAGTTTTTCTATTTTTAATAGAGTCAGGATCTCGCTCTTGCTCAGGCTGGTCTCAGACTTGTGAACTCAAGCAATCTGCCATCTCAGCCTCCCAGAATGCTAGGATTACAAGCGTGAGCCACCATGCCTGGCTGGTTATTGCAAATCGTAACAAAATGTTACCATTCAAGTCAAATACAATCAATCAACTGGGCCAGTTCTGTATGGACATTTATTTTAAATGTGTATGTCTGAAGTATGTATTATTCATCTCTTAAATTAATAGTTTTCAATTGATGGTAATATTGGACAGATGAGGCCAACAATTTTTTCACTGGTCATGCCTGTATTTTCACATTTCCAGAGAGAATCAAGATCAACAAACATTTCTACACCCTGAATCTGCTAATCTCAGTAATAAAAATTTAAAACAAATGCAAAGTATTGGCTAAAAAAATTGGGAAAAGAATTCACAATTTTGGTGATTATTCTAGCAAATGACGACATTTTCACATTTAGTAAAGTTTCTGTTTTTGTTGCCAAAGGACACATACATCAAAATGCACACAAGGGAATATATTTCCTTTTTTTTTTATAAGTTTATTTATTTATTTTGTAGTTGTTGTTGCTGCAGTTTGGCCGGGGCTGGGTTTGAACTCACCACACTCGGTATATGAGGCCAGCACCCTACTCACTGAGCCATAGGCATCACCCGGAATATATTTCTATTTTCTAAACAGAAATTCAGATATACAAAAAAGTAATTATATAAATTATCCTTAATGCTTGTTAATGTAGTTTAGAAATAATACTTGGGACACAGTACATAAAAATTCTCCATAGCATCGAATAATTTCGTATCCAAACTTCTTTACCTATTAAGGAAAGAATTAAACTGAGGTCATCATTACCCAAATACTCAAATTTCTATTTAAGTAACTCACACAAGGAGCTGAAGTGCAACAATCAAGTGTGCAAATTTACAGCATCTTTTTAAGACAGAAAACCTAAGTGCTTACCAGTTAGGAATTTCTTAAAAATTGAGATTGACATCTGACTTTTAAAAGTGGTGGTTCTCAAATTCTGTCATATAAAAGCTTGTCAAAAAGCACAGAATCCCAGATCTACTTCCCAGAAATTATTATTCTTATTTTGTTTTTTTGAGGCTGAGTCTTACTCTCTTGCCCCAGGCTAGAGTGCCTGAATATCATAGTTCACAGCAACCTCAAACTCCTGGGCTCAAGCAACCCTGCTGCCTCAACCTCCCAAGTAGCTAGGACCACAGGCACCCATCACAACACTCAGCTAGGTTTTCTATTTTTAGTAGAGACAGGGTCTCATTCTTGCCCAAGCTGGACTCAAACTCCTGAGTTGAAGCAATCCACCCACCTCACCCTCCCAAAGTGATCGAATTACATGTGTGAGCCACCAAGTCTGGCCAGTTCCCAGAAATTCTGCTTTAAAGGGTCTGGGGTGGAGGCCAGATTACACAAGGACTCAAAGGACTCATTTTGTTTACTACAGTTTCAAGAGCCATCCTCTGGAGCCCACCAAGACACCACTCTCGCATGACACCCCCACCCCAATGCAGCTCCCCAGCGTCTTGTGTTCCACCATTTATTCACTCATGGTCAGGATAAGGGGAGGGGGCGGATGGGGATGTCACCCCCAGTAAAAGGCCATCTCTGAGAATTACTTTCCTTTTAATAGTTGATTTATCAACCAATTTAAATACACAACCAAACAATTCCTTGCAGAAGTTTAAAAGTCAAATACACGTTTCTCTCCAGGATGGCAGAGGGCCCACAGACCTAGACTGACGACAGGGTCTAGGCTTGCTTCTATTATTATTTTTGAAATTATTTCAAATTTGGAAAGAGTCTGACCTGCACAAAATTAAGACGTGGACAACGCTCACCGTGAGGCAGGTTACAGTGACGTTACTCACTCAATTCTATGCGCTCCTCATCCTAGAGAAACAGACGAAGACCAGAAAAGCTGAGCAAAGGCAGTCGATCACCAATAACAAAGTCACCCTGAACCACTGACGGAAGGATGCAAAGCCTCCTCGTCTGATCTGCAATTCCCAGAACTATCCCAAGTGCACTGAACTGGGTGTGCTATCACCGAGCTAAATCCAAACGCAGGTCCCCAAGCTGCTTGCTGGCTCACCTTCTAATTGCCACTGGAGGGTTTTTGAATGATAGCAAAACGCTCTGTTCAACCCAAACTGAAAAGTGTCCGAATGAAGTTCGTTTCTGAAATCCAGAAGAGAGTAGTGCGAAATGCTGCCGCCGCCACTGCTGTCTCATGTGTGCCCAGTGAATCAGAAATAAAATCTGCAGCTTTTCTTTGCCTAACCCATGTTATTTTAAGAAGCAAATAAAATTTAGTAGTTTGGTTTGCTCAAAGAATGTTTTTGAAATGAAATGTTCCAAACAGATGCAATGTATGCAAACAGATATTTTCCTTGCTGTGCCTATGGAATCTTCCTTACAAACTATATATCTGGAAGGACGATGAATCAAAAGAACCCAACAGCCCATTCCAGAGCCAAGCAACCGTAAAATTCCTTTCTAAAAAGAGATAGAAGGTCGGGCAAGGTGGCTCACACGTGTAATCCTAGCACTCCAGGAGGCTGAGGTGGGAGGATCTCTTGAGCTCAGGAGTTGGAGACCCGCCTACAAGAGTGAGATCCTCCCTCTCGTAAAAATAGAAAAATCAGCCAGGAGTTGTGACAGATACCTATAGTCCCACCTACTGGGGAGGCTGAGGCCGGAGGATGGCTTGAGTCCAGGAGTTCGAGGTTGCTGTGAGCTGTGCTAACCAGAAGTCCAGGATTGCCCTGAGCACTTCTTGCAGAGTCCTTTGAGAAGATACACAGGGTGGCCAGGGAACAGAGTACGAAATGAATAAGGAAAACACTGAAGAGCAGGTGGGGTGAGTAAGCAGCGGCTGACAATTTAGCATAACGGTGCTGCTCACACAGTGAAACAGCCTCCAAA
This sequence comes from Perodicticus potto, assembly GCA_963574655.1. NCBI lineage: Eukaryota > Metazoa > Chordata > Mammalia > Primates > Lorisidae > Perodicticus > Perodicticus potto. Next base: position 3,909 of record CAUYRH010127913.1, on the reverse strand, counting down.
GAAGTGCTCTGTGGTCACTGCTCAGCGACAGCCAGAAAAGGGAGCAAAGATGTTTACCGTTCTCCTTCTCACAAACGCTCTTAAATACCAACCACCTGGAGAGGAAAGAGGAAAAGAAAAGGCTGCCTTGCGCCTCGTACAGGTGGCACCAAGGTCCCTGGCTGGGCCCCTGGACAAAACCATCTCGTGTAAACCTTAAAGAGGATTAGTCCTCCAGGAGCACTGTAATGAGACCTTAAAAGACTGAACAACAGCAGCCAACCACGGAGGAAGGCAGTCCCCTGCTCCCCAAAGTCTTGCTAGCTGAGTTACATCAAAGCCAACGGGCAGCAGATAGCAGGCTTCCGCGGCAATCCCTTATCTCGGCTCCAGCGGACACCGCCGCTGTGATTGTCTTGAACTGCCACCTGTCCCAGGCATCTTTGAAGGCAACGCTAAGCCTCTGATGGATCTGACCTCCTTGAGCTGAGATCCTTTTATGTCTTTCTTCATTTTCTGCCCTGCGACATTCTTCCCCTGCCATGCACACGACATGCAACAAAGGGACTTCCCGCTCCTGACTCACTGTCCCCAGCCATTTGAGAGCAAAGGAAAACAATGTTCGGGATTATACTCTGCCCGTAATGTGGAGCCGTCCTCAGGAGACAAGCCTCTTATTTTTGAGAGTATGACTAGAGATGGCATTTACGGGGACGCGCTTTCCGATGGGGCTCGATGGAGCTGGGAGCCAAGATAGCAAAGCTGCTTGTCTGAGATAACTTGGAAACACAAGAATTGATGGTACAGAACTCGATTAATAATCACATTTTTAAACAGGAGGAATACGAATACTATAACATTAAAGCATGCTTACCAAGTCACTGAACACTGGGACTCGAAAAAAGGACGGCAACAAGCAAATGTCCTTAAACCCGATTCAACTTAAAAGGAATTAAAAGAAAAAAAAGGCGATGGGAGAGAGAAATAGTAAAAACATATACCGCAGGTGAGAAAAGTTTGAAATCTGAAATAGTACAACAATTCTCTCTAGGGCCCCTCTCTGAGGCTGGAGGTATCTGACATTTCCAAATTATACCAGGATGCAGGACAGAGCCTGTATTCCTCTAAAAGTCCTGCTAGTTAAGGGGCGGGAAAATGACAGCAAGCCAATTCATTCAACAGATTCTTCAACCTATTCATTTTGTCACATAAGTCTGCCTCTACACATTGGTCTAATAAAACTCACTTCTGTAACTATTTCTCACACCTAGTAAAATTCTAACTCTCCTCACTGCAGTCAGTGGCATTCGGGGGCGGGGGTTATTATTTTAATACTTTGCCTCATTTCACTAAAGATTTCAGGCAGCATGTAAGAACTTGGAAAGCAGAAAATGCTAACTAAACAAAATCCCAGGCAGAGAACAGTCTAGACAGCCAAGACCAGCAAAGGGTAAACAGAAAACATGCAGGGCACAGACCCAAAAGACTTAGAATAACTGGGCAGCAAATTTAAATCTGAGTTTCCTGATAGCCAAAGAGAAAAAGGAAACAAAGTCAGCTACATGACATGTCTTGCAGGAAATCATATAACCACCCCATGTTATGTCATAGTCTTATGTATTATCTGTTCACTATTTAAAAGCTTCATAGAAGTATATACTTCATCTAAAATAAACCAGCAATGCTCTCGCTGCCACCCCAACATTCTTCTGGTCTGAGTTCCCAAACTCACTCATTCAGAAGGGGGTCAGCCTGAAGAGCTGGGACGCTTGTGGCCTTCTTGGTTCTGGCTTACAGGGTTACCCTCCAGCCCTAAAGAGTGAGGACCCCACAGAAAATCTCAATGAGGAGATGGGTCTAGAGCCAGCTCTGGAACTATCTTTTCCCTCCCGATGTCACTGCAGCCTCACCTACTCTGGGCCCATTCAGCTCTTTCGGTTTGGATTTTTAGTTTTCAACTTGTTCACCATCTTTCAAACACACGGACCTGTTTTATGATCGACAGCCTATCTCCCCTCTTCTGACATGGCTCTCGATTGCAGGCAGCACTTCTAGTAACAAGCCTTTTCAACTCGGGCCAGAAAGGCCCAGCAAATAATTGGACCTCAGAGCCACTACTAGGCTCTGAGCAGACAAACTGCCTTATGCTCATCTGCCCAAGCTGGAGTAGAGATGTTGTTCTCTGACACCATGGCCCATTACACATCCTTCAGGGACGCACAATTTCAAAAAGGAACACACTGTCTCGTACTTCATGTGAGGTGGGCAGCGTGTATTTAAAGCTCATAAATCTCCCTACCTCCCTCTTCTCAGTGAGATCTGACTTGCAAAACTGTTTGCAGACTATGGTACTTTTTAGACAGCTTACCATGCCCGTCTCTTAAACAGAGCCAGTTTCCATAGTGAAACAGCCTATTTTGATACAGTGCCAACTTAAAATCTTTAAACCCCAATAATATTTGACAGGTAAGAAAGAAAGAAAGAAAAAGAATGTACAACTTTTCTAATTTAAAAACAAGAGGAGTTTTATATAGTATTGTTAATTTCTCAAAGTTCATGATTTTTTTAACTGTGCAGTAGGCGTTAAAATGAACCATGTTAAAATATAAATTTAAAACAAGGCATATTAGCCAATTATCTTAAAATGTACTTAAAATACAACAAAGAAATAAAATCAAAGAAAACAAATATAGATGTTTGGGGAAAAACTTTCCTCTGCTACCAGTATATAGCAGAAGGGCACTCAATTTAAGACATAATTTGACAACATCACTAATTTTAATTGTTTGTTATGATGTGAGCCAGAATTGTACCATTTGATTTAAATTTCTCTTGACCTATCATCTATTTTTATTAAACACTACCAGTTGTTTGTTTTAAGTTGCTTGGGTTAAAAATAAATAAGCAAGGGAACACTTTTCTCAGGAAATGAAAGACTGGCCCTTTCAGGACTAAGGAATAAGACTTTCAAAAGACTTTTTTGCTTCCATGATAGTTGCCTTTGGAAATTCACTATTTAATCTTCAAACCTTACTCCATAAAATATGATGCAGGTACCATGTCTGGCTTTGATCTAGGCAAAGCATTAGGGTTAAATCCGTGTGTTTTCAGGCTTCTCAAATTTGTGAAATCATAAATAGAATGAAATATATTCTAACAACTAAAAGTAATGAAAATTTCAAAAAAGGACTCGGTCGCATCCAGGGAGATCCGACTGGGCAGAGACAATGACTGTCAGTCAGACAGCCCAGACCCGCCATCCTGGTGCATCACTATCGTTCTTTAGTGTAAGAACCAGGCATCAGGGCGGTGAGAGCGGAAACTCAGGTGACCACCCAAGGAGGCCACCATTTCTGCCCCTGTTTTAAAGAGGAAACCAGTAGAGTATCTAAGAGCTTGCTCAAGATCATGCTGCCAGAAGGCGGCAGAGCTGGGACTGGATCCCAAGTTTAACTGAGTCTACATCTCTTTACAGTGTCCTCCAAATTCCACACCTTTAACATCTTGTTCCCACTTCAAGACGGCAGGCTGGGCGAACATGCTTCCCACCTGCCTTTCTAAAGACCTCTGTGATATAAAGAAATGAAATAAACGTGATGTAGTAGAGATGAAACTAATACCAATGAGTAATAATAAAGTCTACTGAGCACTCACTCTGTGTTAAGTCCTTCCAAGAGCTTTATTTATATTCGATAGTTCAATCCTTAAAACACCAATGAGATCTACCTCATCTACCTTGGTGTTTTGAGGATTGTTTTCTTTTTTTTTTTTTGGCTTTTTATTTTTTTATTTTTTTTTTAATTATTTTTTATTGAGTCATAACTGTGTATAATAATTCAGGCTTGGAGTACAGTGTGCGGGCTTCCCATACAATCGGAGATATTTTTATCAACCTGATTAATGTAACATTCATGATATTTTCTCATTTAC
>CAUYRH010127912.1:0-27779 GCA_963574655.1 Perodicticus potto | reverse complement strand
CCCCAAACTCCCCAACTTCTTCTTGAGTCACTATTTCTACACTGCTGTCCAGCAGCCCACACTATGTCCAGGCCTCTCAGGAAATTGCCATACACTCTGGGCTCTGCAGGGGGTAGACATTCAGATCACCAGGCAAGGGTGAAAGGGTGGACTCAGAGTTCAGAATTACAGTGAAACTATTTGTTCAATATTATGCCAGGCAGGATGATGCCTAGGCTCACAAGTGGGACCTCCCTGGAGAAGGAGGCCTGGTGTTTAGTGGCTCTCTCCTGTAGGGTAACTGAGAGGTCTTTTGTTCCCTGCTTGCTTACAGAGAGCCCACAGAAAGCTTCCCACTAAGGGTAGGTTTCTCTCATCCTCTTGGCAATGGGCTTTGTACCCGGAATTTTTTTTTCTTGGATCCTCTTTCATTGAGTTGCAGCTTGTCTCAGCAGAGATGATGTGTACTTTTCTACCTTCTTTCTTAGCTCAGCTCCCCACCTTCAGCTTCACTGAGTCCACTATGTCCAGTATCTTGCCCCCTGGCCAGGAGCCTCTGGTGAAAGCTTCCTCTAGTCTACCATCTTCTTTCTTCCTCAACTCCAGACACTTTAGATATTATGTTTTATGATTCCAACAATCCAATGTACTGTCAGCGTCCCCATTTTATAGGTGAAAAAACTGAGGCACAGGGAGGTTAAGCGACAATCTTAAGGTTATATATCTAGTACTACAATCTATCTAATACCCTTAACCACTGTGTTACATAGCTTTTCATTTTTCTGCAGAAAGCAAGTGGTAAAAAGAGGTGAAAAATAAAGATGACGCCTTATTTTTTTGTTGGTTATTGTTATTTTTCTTATTATTTGGGTATGACTTCAAACCTGAGACAATGTTATTATATACCAAAAAATTCTAAAACCAAGTAAAGGGGAAACCCTATTTTGTTTCTGGACATGCATGTCAGATTGCTTTGTTCTTTTTGATTGATTTCATTGCTAAGAAACTAAGAACTGGGTAAATGTCCAAGGTAGGTAATTTCTAAATCAGTGAGTTTGTGAACTCTAGTGCTGTAGTCTCTGTCTTAAAGACACATTTTGGCTATCGCCAATAGACATCAACATTTTTAATCTATGGCAGAAACCATTAATGAGTTTTAAAAACTCAATTGGAAGAAAAAGAATCCAACTCTACAATACAGGTCTGTTACAGAGCTGGATATGTTTCGTTTCTTGTTGCCATGGTAGCTATACATGGAAGCAAGGACATAAACTAAGACACTAGGTGTTATAATCTACAATAAACATAGGATTTGGTTTAATACGAGTCTTATTAGTGGCCTTAGAGTTATAGCCTTGTTAAAAATAAAGCAACATGATTTATCATATTGACCTCTAACCATATATAATTTGTTATTCAGGAAAAGGCTCCAGATTGACACATGGTAATGGGAAAGTTATTTTCTTTATATAATAGAAAAAGGCTGTGGGTACTCAATGCCACATATGCAGACAAAGTCAGAGAAATTCATTCAATAATCTGAGTGTGAGGTCAAAAAGTCTTCAGATATGCAACTCAATTTTTATCAATTTATCTTGTTGTTTTCACACCATATAGACATGTATCTAAGACTGAGAATTGATCAAAATGAAATCTAAAACCTTTACACCTTTAAATGACTCTTGAAATATGGCCCAACTTGTTTCTAATTTGGGCTAAGGTCAATTTTGTTGAAGGCTATGTTTATAGGCACATTCAAATAAAGAGTGGAAATCACTCAAATAAGTGGTAACTAAAATACTTTTAACCTAAAAAAAGAAAAAGAGAACAGCTCATAAGAGTTTTTTTTAATGTTCAAATGAAGGTAATAGTATTCTGGCCTGGAAAATAAAGCGTAGTTGAATATTAATGGACCCTTCTTACATGTAAACTTGATATTCCTGATCAGAAAAAAAATCAAGATTTCAGGAAATATAAATCTTTATTTTTAATATAAACATTTGGATCTTTTGCATAAAATACCACTCTATTTTGAATGTGACCAGTATTTTATGGCTTACCAAGTTTAAATACCAGGGGAGAATTCTAAGGTTTTTCTTTTGTCTACAAATTCAGACACTTACCAAAACTAAATATAGCCCGATGCAATAGCTCACACCTGTAATCCTAGCTCTCTGGGAGGCTTGAGATCAGCCTGCACAAGAGCAAGACCCAGTCTCTACCAAGAAACAGAATAATTAGCTGGGTATTATGGTGTGCACCTATAGTCTTAGCTACTCAAGAGGCAGGAGGATCACTTGACCCCAGGGGTCTGAGGGGGTTCTGAGCTAGCTTGAGGCCACGGCATTCTACACTCTAGCCTGGGTCTCTTGTCTCAAAAAGAACAAAACAAAACAGAAAACCTAAAAAGAAATAAACAAAAACCCCAAACTAAATATACGTCTTAGACAACTATAAGCTGAAGCAATCAGAAAGGAATACCTTATTCCAAATACCACAGTTTGCCATTGTTCAATCATTTCATTAATTTATACTTTTTAAGTACTTTCCATGCTGTTCTTAATGCACCTGGCATCTTATTTCTGGCTTCAATTGCTGACCAGTCCTAGGCATAAAATCTAAAGAGCGCATAATAGACAAGACAATTCCTAAATGTTTTTCCCTCAAAGGAGCCTTCAATATCAGAGCCCTTCAGGACACAGAAGGGTTTCAAGGATATTTTGGCCAATAGCCATTATTTTTCATATTATTCTACATTATATTTCATATACTTTCCAATTCCCTAAAGTGCTTACATCCACTTGGAGTTTTTCCAGAATTCCAAAGTTTCCATTAACTAAAATAATTTAGTAGAGTGTATCAACATCATTTACCAGTTCTCTTTATCCTCTTTCAAGAAAGCAATGGCTAATAAAGTGAAAACTTTTTTGTATCTCTTTTGTTCTACTGCTTCCTTCTTCACTTTTCCAAAACTTAATTTGAAGTCTTTTATTTTTAAATATTTGGAAGAAATATTAGAAATGTCTTTGTTCTCAGGACTAACCTAAGTAACCACCACTTACACTTTTGAAATTTTCATGAAAATTACCAACATATTCTCTTAAGTCCTCTGCATGGATCTTCAAGAGCATATTGAGCCAACCTTATGGCCAATCAATTTTTTTCCTCAAAGGTTGGGCTGATGATCATTCACAGCACCTCGTGTACATTATTTTTCATCAAATATCACTATATTTTCAGACCAAGCATCTAGAATTTAGATCATCAGAAGGATTGTCTTTGAATCCTGGATCCTCTACCTATTTGGGAAAATTATTTAGCTTGTTTTAATTTCCTTGTTTGCAAAAGTTTATTCGGAAAATTAAATGGCATAATCTCTGCACAGCATCTAGCATCTGGAACATTAAATATTAGCCATTATTCTTACCATTATTTAAATTATCAGAAAAATTATTATTGTTGTCAGTACATAATCCATAGCTTGGATTTAATATGTGCCAACTTGTAAAGTATGGTTTGTGCCCCATGAGTAATGTGAGACTGTAACTTCTGAGAAAGCCAGGACAAAAGTTAATTTATTCCTAGTTTTGTCCCTATAGCCCACCACAAACAGGGTAAATATGATCTCAGATACCATATTCATATGAAATGAATTCTTAACAACTTAATATGCCTTTCTAGGCCCTCATTGCTAAAGCTCTCTAGAGCACACTGGCACCTGCTCTGTCAGCCTCTTAGTTCACCTTCCCAACTGTACAGCAGCCTGGTCATTTGCCAGGTTTACCTGCACCCACAACTATAGAGAGGAGGCCTGTATTGGCCTTAATAGTCAATGTGGTTCTACCATCTTTAACACAGCTTGGGTTTAAGAATGGGAGTGTCAATCAGGTTTAAGCCAATATGAATAGAATCTCCAGGGTTCTAGGCTAGTTTCAGGGATGAATATGTGACATAAATTGGCTAAAACAGAGTGAAGTACAGTACATAATTTTATTTAATCACTAGATTAAAAGGATCCCTTTCTCTCTTGATAGGCAAAAATGAGAAGGGATAGAACCTCATTCCTCTTCATAGCCCATAATCCTTCTAAGAAAAAGAAAGAGACTCATTTTAAGTAAAGTACTAACCTGGAAGGCAAAGCAGAGAGATGGAAAGCAACTGTAAGAAACTATTTTAGTTAACATTTTGAATCACTGGGTCAACCCTTACCGTAGTGTACCTAACAATTACACTTCTTTACTTTTTAGCTAACTTGACTCTTCTTTTAGCTGTAGTCAAAAGTTTGTGAACTCATATGGGCACCAATCAGTTTTGTAGCATTTTCAAGTGGAGAGTCTGGAATCAGAAGAGTAAAAATTTGCATTGAGATAAAGATTTACTCAGTGGGCATATGCATACCAAAAAAAGTCCCAAACTGCCTGTAGTGATCCATTTGCTTCAAATGGTCAGTGCTAATCAACATTAACCAAATCTGGTTTAAAGGAATTGAAGGCTTGGCCAAGCACAGTGTTTCAAACCTGTAATCCCAGTGATTTGGGAGGACAAACCAAAAAGATGACTTGTGTCCAGGAGTTCAAAGTTTTAGTGATCATTAGAGCAACTGTGGTAAATGGTAACCCAAGGGCGGATAAACTTTGAGCTTCTATTGTTCTTTCATTCATTAAACAAATATATGTTCAATGTCTGTTATGTGCAATGCAACATTTTAAGTAATTAGATACATTGGTTTTTTTCAAAGAATGAGGCGTTAACATATACTTGATCAACTCAGTGTTGTTGGAGATTTCTTGACATACAAAATGTGGTATATATCAAAAGTTAAAATAATTACAAAATGCAAATGTGATTCTTTGACCTTTGAAGCTTCTTGTTATTTCTCTCAAATAGAAACATCAAATGATAGAATATAGAATAAGGGAAATTTTCACACAAATAGCTGAAGCAGAAGATCGAGATCTCACACTCCATTTTGATCCTTACCTGGGGAATGTTCTAAGCTGACTACTGCTATCATACTCCCTTTCTTGTCACTACCCCCCCCAAGATTTCTAAGAAGGAGAAAGAAAAAACTCCAACAATATTTTCTCGATTTCTCAAATTCTCTTGCCTCTGAGAATTTACTATCTGGATGCTCTTTTGAAAATCAAACTCAACTACAAGGCAAGGATTAATAAATGAAAAGTGTACGGTATAATTAAATCTTACATGGAGAAGGGAATTGAAGGGGAAACATATTTAAGACTTTCAGAATAAGTATGGAAAATTAAAAAACACACACACATAACAAATAAAACCTCCCCCAACATTTCTGAGAAAAATTCTACTGGGCCCCCCAACTATTAGTTCATCATCAATAGGAATTTGGGAGTTTTGTTTGTTTTTTCTCCTTTAATTGGCTAGTAACAGGAATGATACGCTTTTATTTTGAATGCTTCTGATTGCAAAGCCACCTTTTGATTTAATCATTTCCTCTGGAAAGATGCCACTTACTTAACAAGGGTCAAAGTGTCATAGGGGAAAGCAGGAGGCAGATCTAGGCATAAAATAAATGCCAGTCACACGTTGCAAGAGTTTTGGTATACACAGTTTTAAAATTGTATCAAATTGGTATCTCTCAAACCTGGATTTGTGAAATAATTTTCTTCTGTTAAAAGTGCAATGTCTGGTATTTTCCTTTTGATGCTGATGCCTAAATGTTATAGATTCATTGGTCACATCTATACAATATCTCCCAGGTTAACATCATATCACCTTACCCAAGTCACAATTTTTTCTAGTAAATTTCATTCACATTGTTATGAACTAATTCTTAGAGGAATGGCTTTGGAATTTCACATGAAAGAAATCAGAAAGAATGCAAAATTCTTTCTAGTACTGGTGAAATGAAAAGAACTGGGTATTATTAAAAGCAGCTGTAAGTGTCTTTAATTGCTGTACACTGTTTAGAGAACCAATCTTCAATAAATACTATAAAACTTAAGAATTAGTCATCTTTGACCTAGTAATCTCACTTCTGTGAATTTCTCCTAAAGACAGAAATCAGATCATGTCGGACATTTATGTATTTCAATCCAGTGGAATTCTATCCCACAGGGAAAGATGAGTCAACTATTGCTCCATTGTATGAACATGGATAAGTCTTGGGAATACTTCTCTAAGAAAGAAGCAAGTTGTAAAGGAACATAAACAGTGTCATTCAATTTTATAAAAATCAAAAATAGGCAAAATCAAACAATATAGTATTTATGAATAACTAGATGGCAAAATTATAAATGAAAGCAAAGGGTCATTTAAGAAATAATGTTTTCACTCAATCTTAAGAGAAGGAGGGATACTCAGGGAAGAAAAAGAGGCTTCTATAGTTAAGACTTGAGACAAAATATGGAAACTGCTGAATTTCTCGAACCTTTGATTTCAGTTGCATAAATGAAATCACTGCCCTGACATAAAATAAAGTGGTTTTGAAAACTAACCTTGTCTCTTTAAGGTTTTAGGAAAAGGAGTTCTTCCCCATTGACACATTAGGGAAGAAGTTATTAATTTAAAGAAAAAAATCTTCATGAGGAAAAATTCATGAATTTTTGCTATGGATGCTACCTAATGTTAGCTCTTCTTTGACTGTTATGAATGCTAAGTGGCTAGGAGAATTATTATTCTTGTTACAGGTAAAGGGATCAAAAGATATATATAAAACATGTCGTGCAAAATGCAGTAGGAGGAGCAATCTGTGAAAACGTTTTTAATGACAGCGGTAGCAAAAATAGTTCTTTTATCTTTATTGCTTTACATTGTAGATATAAGAGGTATAGACAGACAAACCTACAATATGCTTCCTATTATTCGTATCATATTTTATTTGAAAGACCACAATAGATAAAATCAAGGCATAAAGATTGGGAACAAGATTAAGAATCGGGCTGAATGTTACCTGTTAAAAAAGAGAGTTAAGTGAAATGAACATTTTTAGGACATTAATTTCAGGATAAATAGTCTTTAGTCTTTTTAAATAGTCTTAGAAAAAATATAAAATGGTTATGGAATGGAATGGAAAGAAAATATAGGAAGATGAAATTTGATTTTTAGATGTAAGTGGGAAATTAAAGTGCAAGTTAGTGAAGTTTTAACTAGTAAGTATTAATTTAAGGATAATATCATGAAAATTCTATGTGGTAATTGCAGCAAGTAAAGAGGCGGTACCTTCATATCAAGAACAAGGAAGGAGAAAGTGAAAAAGATAACAAAAACTTATACAATAGTGAAAATGTCCATGCAATTTCGGAATGGTATAAGATGAAAAGCTGAAAATAGAACAAGAATAGATAAAGGAAAGTAAATAATGACAAAAGAAAAGGGACTGGAGAAGAGTCACAACTTCAGTGTAGCATGAAATTGAAACATGGCAAAAGGATAATATGAAATTCTGAAAAGGCAAATGACAAAAGTGTAAAAGCCCCCAAAATTGTTAAAAAACAAGACAACGATGAAAAGATTTTGAGTGATTATGAAGAATTAATGATGCAATGTTATCAGTTGAAACATACAAATGAGAACAGATGACTAAATTCCACAAAGAAAATTAACAATAAAAAGCTTCAGGAAGATTTCTTTTTTAAAGCCGAATAAAGTAAGATAAACATCTCTCTCAAATTCCAAAAAGAAACACATGGAAACAAATGCGCGCTTGAACAGTTAGGTCAAAGAGCAACAGAAAAATTGCAGAAATGCTTTTGAAAAGACAAAAATCCAACAGAAAGCTGAAAGGATTCAGGAAAAAGAAAAAGCTGACTGCTTAGAAGGGCAACATTCTCAATTATTTATCCGCTTTGAAAGTAAGTTGTTATGAGATGCTAGTGCATTCATACTAAATTGGAAACAACACAAAATATGTAAGGATATTTTTTAACATGAGCAAGAAGCAAATTCAGAGAATCAAATGTTCTGATTCTTTAGACAACTTTGTTCTAAATTTAGGAACTACATTCTAAAATTCTACATACAGAGATTGCTGAACCACTATTAAGCATCACAATTTGAAGTAAGTAGAAAGTTTGGTCAGTAAGTCATAGGCAGTTCCTGCTGCTTCTGATATACTCTGGATATTTATAAAAAAAATAAAAAACAAGGTGAATTGTTAGTAGTGTTGGGCGTAGAACACGCCAAGCTACTTCACAGTCCCTGACCCATCCTTGTTTGTGTAATTGGACTTCAAATTCTTCTGTTGTCGTAAGTATATTACGAAGTGATATAGAAACAGTAAAATATAGGAAATCTATATATGCTAAAATGAGTAACATAAAAAAGTACCTTAGAATCTAAAAAAATGAACACACTGAGGGGATAATCTATTTTTATTTGATGAAATAGTCACAAAAAATGTACAAGCAAATAAAAGGAGAAAATGAACCTCAGACATAATTACTATGGAAAAATAAGGGAAGAGCTGAATTGGAAAGCATGTCTTTCAAAATATCACTTTTCAGAATTCAAGGCAGAGTCTTTTCTTGGTTATAGCTTAGAACGATACTTAAGTGAGTTTGGAAAGTTAACATTTTGAAGATCTTGGAAATCAATCATTAGAAAACACCAAAGGAAAGACCACGCAGAGGTGGAAGGAACAAAAAAGCAGATCAAAAAAATGTCACACTTGAGTCTGATAGTAAGAAATGCTGGTAACGTGAAAGGAAGATGGGGTCGAAACCACACCCGAGATGACACAGGGCTACGTACCTACATACACAAGCATCCGAGTACAGCATGTTTCACACGTTGGTGGAGGTTGTCTAGAGTTCATCAATGGGCTGAGGTCACCACTTTCAGCAAGTAATTAGTAGAAACTCCTAAAAGTTATCCTCTAATTCCGTAAGACTTCAACCAAGCTTGATTATTATGAATAATAATCATTCAATCAGTGGTATTTTCAATTCTACAGGGACATAATGGCGCTATGAGCTTAGAACAAAGCTGGGACTAGCACCCCAGTGGTTTGGCTTTCATTCTGCGACCTGTTCTTCTTTCACATATAAAAATCCAGGGAACAAAGCATGAAAAATAGTTTTGGAGACAGATGACTCTGATAACCTATTTTTAGGCATTTTCACATACATTTAACTGGATCTTCACAAAAAGTTTGTCAGATACACAGAAAAGATCTCATTATCCCAGTATTTCCGATGAGGAATCACGTTCAGGAAGGTAAGGAAGCTATTTTGAAGTCTTAACACATGTGGCAGCAAAGGTTAAAATCTAGATTTTCTCTAGAACTTCCATATAAGCTCTCCCAAAATAATGGACTCCCATCCCTACCTCTGTAACCAGCATATTAGATTATTAAAAAGAACACTGAACATCTCAGTCTGAGGAATTTGTATTTACAGTATTTTAAAAGAATATAGAACTATAGAATTGTCCTAAGTAGCCTCTCAACTTAAATCTGCATTACTAAGAATTTCATTTAAATGTAATTTGTTTCTTTTCTCTTTTTTTGTTTTTTAGATAGTCTTGCTCTGCTGTCCAGGTACTGTGGTGTCAGCCTAGCCCAGCAACCTCAAACTCCTGGATTCGGTGATGCTCCTGCATCAGCCTCCAGAGCAGCTGGGACTGCGGGTGCCCACCACAACCCCTGGCTATTTTCAGTAGAGACAGGGTCTCACTCTTCCTCAGACTGGTCTCAAACTCCTGAGCTCAAGCGAGCTTCCTGCTTGGGCTCCCAGCGTGCTAGGATTAAGGTGTGAGCTACCACACCTGGCCTGTGTCTGGAATTTCACTATTTTTCCTTTTTCTTGTTCAGGAAGCTCGAGGCCCAGGTTGACATCATTATCGAACCATGGACGTCCTTAATCTCTAAGTCAGCCCCAGATCTGTCCTCCCCACTTTGCCATTTAAGAATTCTCATTCACATGCTTTACATCTGGTACACATCGCCATGCTCTTGAAGGCAATTTTCTTACAGCACAAAGAATTTCTTAAAATGTTACAGTATAATCTAACAACTTTACACAATGTTTAAGAAATACAGAAAAGGGCAACTTGCTCTCATTTGCTTCTCAAATGCCAAACCCATATACAGTAATACAGTTTTATGGAGTGTAGTTTTTTTTTCTTGGCATTAGACATTACATTACTTTTCAGTGGCATAAATTGAAAACAAAATCACATTACCTGACAAATTTTCAGCAATTTGCTAATACTAAATGTTACCGAGTCCATTAGTACTTGTATATTGAGTTTGTTTTATACGAGTTTCTTTTTCTCTCCCCTATAACATTGGTAGAAGAGAAAGGCAAAGTGAAAGAAAAACTGAATTAATCAGTTAGCACAGAATGAAGCTTTCAATGTAAAAAGAAAAGTCTTGCTCCACATTCGTAATTTTGTAAAAGTCTAATAGGACATGTTTAGGAGCAGGCTTTCAAATTGCCTCTCTATATATCTGGAGGATTTCTAAACAGCTAAATGAACATGAATGCTTTTCTGGGGACATCTCTTAGATAAGAATCGTATACAAGCTGTCCTCACTTACGGATGACCTAACTTACTGTGTTCCGTCCTTAGGAGCAGGCTCCCAAGGCCCCCTATAAGAATAATATAGAATTAAATTAATAATTTGGGAACCAGTTTCTTCTGTGCACAGGGGGAAAAACACATGTGGCATAAACAGTTCTTTGGGGCAGCATCTTCCTACCAGTGGCTAGTCTCACTTTTGCAAAGCATCTTTTGCAAGACGCTTTTGCAAGACATCGCTTCCATCTTTTTTATTCCACCTTGTGTTTGTCTTTCCCCTTGTGATCATGCCTCCGAAGTGGAGGACCTCTGCGAGTCCAGGTGAGCTTGCCATGTAGAGAAAGGTAATGGCAGTGGAAATGAAAGTAGAAATAACTAAGTGTTCAGAGAAAGGCTAGACGCCAGCATCCTTTCGGGAAGGGTCGGCTTTAGTCACTGGACTCTCGGAACAGTTACCAAGGAGAGAGTGAGAATAACGGACCCCGTGAAAGGCTGTGCTCCACTGAAAACATCAATTACTACTCAGCAGTGTAGGGGATTAATTATTGATATGGAAAGATTATTATTGATTTGGTTAGAAAGATCAAGATATGTGTAACATTCCTATCAACCTAGTGTTGATGCAACATTAGGTAAGAGTTATTTTTTTTTTTTTTGAAATTTCTCTCCTCTCCTGTCTAAACTTTTTGGATGAGTTTGGTTTTATGTTTTGTTTGTTTGAATTCAAATCAAGAGCACAATAATTTTTGTAACTTATTGAACAGTACAAGGTATTATTATTACAGTATTACACCACATTATTATTACCACATATTATCATTATACTGCTACTGTAATTGTTATACCACCTATGGGGTGTTCATCAGGGACCTGAGTTGCATACAAATCTAGCCTAAGGACACTCTTAGGAACATAACTCGTCTGTGACCCTGGGACTATCTATATTATTCTTACTTTTTTTCTCCCTTGTTTGAATTCAGGCTTTCTCTTCATATTCTGAATTAAACTCAGGTATTATCAAAGACAGTAGTAAGTAAAGAGCCTGTGTACTCAAGCAAAATGGTGGCGTCATTCACTGAAACAGGTTAACATATTTGGATTAGGATAGAACAGGAATGCTGATGTTTTAAGATTCAGATCATAGAGCCTGCAACCAGAATGTAAAGGAAATGGGAAACATGGGCCATTCATTTCCTCTGGGTTTTGCTTTTGACAGATAATTGGCTAGGTATCCTCAGTGTCTCCTATAGAAACAGATGAATGGAAAGATTGTTGAATCAAAATATTCAAAATGGTGACTTCCCATGGGCCTCTGGAGAAAGGAAGAAACTGGGGTGTTTTTTCTTCTTTGTTGTGACACTAAGTGGCATTTTTAGGGCTGGTCCACTACAAGTTTTGTAGCAGTCTCAGATTACTATCTTCAGATACCATCCAAAGAAGAAGGCAGATAGAATAGTCTAGCAACCATTTTAACCAGATGCAAATCTAATTGTTTAACCTTACTATTTATTGCACCCAGGCCTGTGTTATTTACCCATCTCAGAGAGGGGAAACTAGGTATTCTAATGGAAGAGCTATGACAAATGTCCTCTAAGGGTAGAAGGGATCCACTGCATATTGTGATTAAGTGCCCTAAGTAAAAGAATATTAAAAAAACCTAGGAGAAAAATGTTCAGGTAGAATATATGTGTTAATATGAGCCAAAGCTATCTTCCAAGAGCACATTTTCGTTGTATTGGTAGGGGGCTTAGTCTTCTTCTATGTTTTTTAACACTATAACTATTTCAAAACCACCTTCTTCAAATATTATTATTTATAAAAATGTATAAAACAAGAACATGAAATTTTTCCACTAGGGTTTTACATTTTTTCAAGAGAAAATGATATTCATGTGTTTATACAATTAATCAGTAACTGGGTAAACTAGATAGCAACATAGGTCCAACCTAATGGGTACTAAGACATTTTGATATTTTAATAACCTAATATAATGCATGACATTATTATAGTTTTATATAAGAAATAAAACAAACATAATACATAAATTCTCCCTGGGATAGAATCTGTAAATTAATCTGTTCAGCAAGCTTGTTGCATCAGAGATTTAAGGTGCAATGTTTAAAATTGTTTTAAACATTGGTGTCTGCATATTTTCTTTTTAGGAATGCTAAATGAGAAAAACTAATTATACTTTTTTTGTATTTTTCCTCCTTGTGCTCAAGAAGTTATTTTCTTCACTTCAGGGATATGATTTCCTGATTTTTAAAAAAAATTTCCCACTTACTACTCCCAAACTGTCCGGTGCATACTAAGAGGGAAAGATCTGAAATCCTAGAAATTTATGCCAGATGTGGCAGGTGTAGAAACCTGGCTTGTATTGGGGGATATAGCTTTCTTTCTAACAAGGTTATCAGGGACACAGCTAAGTAGTTCAGGTTAGGGGAGATGTATAAAGGTTAGAGTATTTTGAGATCATCTTGTTTAAGGCCAAGGGTCACACAACACTGTTGAGGGTGAGAGAAGGTGTTTTTTTCCTGAAAGGAAAGGATTTGCCACCATCAATCATCTTGGGAAAAGTGTTAATCCCTAAGCTGAAACCAGTGACAAAATGTCAGACCTTAGACAATAGTAGGCAAAGCCAGCCCGACTGAGAAGGTAGCAGGAGTCTTCCCTGTACTGTGCGTACAAGCGCAACAGGGTCTGAGAGCCAGCTAGGCAGAGAGGCCAACAGTACTTGAAAAGGCTGAGCACCTGCTCTGAGTAAAATGAGACAGGAAAGGGCAGCAGGTGCCCCCCTGAAGACTGGGAGGTGGCACCGCGGAGAGCTCTCTGAGGAGGCCAGCCCCGTCCAGGGAAGCAGAGCTCTCAGCAACATAGCTCATGACCCAGCCGCCAGACGGTTCGCCAAGAGGGACCTCACAAGGACTTTGCCTGAGCCTTTGATCGGTGCACACGTTTTCTAGAAAACATTCAGTTATAGCTAAGATTTGGGGGAACCTGGGGGGCAGTGCCAGGAATTAGACAATCACTTGGGTTTAGAAAAGGAAACCTGAAGGGGTGGGGTAGGGCAATGAGGGAGTGGGGAGAAGGGAGCAGGGGTGAGATGGGGGAACATGGCGTATGGCCCATTTCTTGGGGGCAGGACACAAGTACAAGAGGGATTTTATCTAACAAATGCCATCAGTGTAACCGAATTCTGTCTACCCTCAATGAATCCCAAACAATAAAAAAATAAAAATAACGGTAAAATAAAGGAAAAATAAAAGTAAATTTTAACAAAGTAATATAAATTAAAGAAAAAGGAATCACGGTTTTATTTTGTAGTTAAAGTCAAAGCCCTGGAAGGCTCTGTGAAGAAAGTAAGCTCCAATTCTTGTAGCCCACTAGGAAGGCTCCTTTGCCTTGCTATACGCACGTTCCTTAGGACAGTGCTACCCAGAATGTGGTCTGCAGAGAAGCAGCCTCAGTGTCACCTGGGAGCTCTCAGGAAGTGTAAATAACCCCTCGGAGTCAGAATCTCCCTTTTAACAAGATGCTGGTCCATTCTTGCGCATACTGGACTGTGAGAAGCAGTGCTGTAAACGGCACAGGGTGGTGGTTAAAGGCAAGACCTGTGAAGTCAGACTGCCTGTGTTGGAATCCTGCCCCCACTACCTCCCAGCTGTGTGATCCTGGCCAAGTTGTTTAACCTCTTTTTGGAAATTGTTCTTTTGGGAAAAGAGAACAGTAACAGTATCTATTTCAAGTTGGTACGAAAGTTGTTCTGAGGATTTTTTTTTTTTTTTTTGGAACGGCTCACGGCAACCTCCAGCTCCTGAGCTTAGGCAATTCTCTTGTCTCAGCCTCCCAAGTAAATGGGACTACAGGTGCTCGCCAAGACGCTGGGCTATTTTTTTGTTGCAGTTTGGCCGGGGCTGGGTTTGAACTCACCACCCACAGTATATGGGGCTGACGCCTTACTCACTGAGCCACAGGCGCTGCCCTGTTCTGAGGATTGTTAAAGGAAAAGTAAATAAAATGATATTCACAAAGTGCTCAAACAGAGCCTGGCACCTAGTAAGCACACCTAAAACCATATGGCACATATAACAAAGTAGTAAGTTCATACAACAACTACCCAAAGAAGTAAGTTCCCAGTTTGCAAAGTACCTATTCCCAATGCCTTAGCAGACTATAGAACAAGCAGACAGCCATTCTTTCCACATTTTCTTTGTTTTGAATAAGGCGAATGTGAATCTATAGCAAATTTCTTCTTTACCAATCAGATGTTCTTAACAGGTTTTTTTTTTTTTTAAGAGATAGTTTTGAAACTCTGCAATATCAATATGGATGTACAGATATCCAGAAATTTTATTCAGAAGACAGTAATATAATTTTATATATACACTTCAGAAATAGATTTTTAAAAACTTTCTTGAATCAAATTTTTTAAAAATGTATGTATATGCATATCAAACCCGAAGGACAAAAGGTAACCATTCTATGCGTCCACTTTTTGTTTTAAAAACATACCACTGGCACCTTCCTGTCACCTTTCTGTAATATGCAGGAGCCATTCATTCAGGGTCAAGGATGCCCTCGTCTTTGGTGAGACTGAAGTAATAACAAATACCCCACCTACCCGCATAGGAGTCTTTATTCACAATGTTACATTTGAGATTTGTACTCCTGGAGATATTCCTTTGAGCCAAGATGTTGTTTCTAACACAAAAATGCTAATATATCTTCCATTCATTTAAAAAAATTATAATTAAGTCGTATTTGATCAAATACAATTTTGATGACTTAATATAGGATTAAGACTTGTTCCTCATTAGGATAGTAGTGAGTAAAACCATATTAAAAGAAAAAAAAAAAAGACTTCAGACTTTGAAGGAATGGAATAGAACAGAAAGAGGTTTAATACCTGAAGTGGGAAAGATAGAAGGCATGCCTAGAAAGGGAAATTGTGGAAGCTCACCTACCTATTAACAATTCTTCTCTGGAAAGAATTCTTCCTTTCCCTTTATTTCTTTCACCAAATCATTTGACCTTCCTTTCAGAATAAGTGCTACTTAATCAGAGTCAGTACTACTTAAAAGTAAGCAGTGAAAAATCTCACTTTCTCTCTGCTTTTATATTCCGTGGCGAGGTATTTGCCAGCATCTGTGGAATAGCCATTGTTACTGGGACCATAATTTTAATACAATTATGGATTTCAACCCAGTCTTTATGGTTTCCCAGGGAAGTTAAATACGGTTCAAGAATATTAAGTGGCTTCAAAAAATAAAATGAATTGTTCAAAAAGAATCGTAGTTTCAAAAAAATGCACCTCTAAAAATATTTCTGAAAGTGCAACCTTCATTGATTTTTAAGCAGCTTTATTTCTTCTTCAGAAACACTGGGGGAAAAGTCAATTGGTTTTCTCTGTTTTATTTTACTTTGTAAAATAACGCTGATTTGAAAAAAGTCATCACAATTGCCTAAAGTTCTGCAAAATAATGATGTGGTATGGCTTCTAGCTAATGGTCCCAGTATATTTGTAAATCAGAAGATTTATTCTAGAAGTTGTTACATAAATATCAGCAGGGTAGATTCCTTTCATTTATTTTGCATAATTATATTCAAAATGGATAGTACTAGCATTTTAAAGCCAATGCAACCGCCTGCAGGAGAATGGCTTTTTATATTCATGGAAACATCAGCATATCGCAAAGACATGTCTTGGTAGGTCAAAATTATTTTGGGTATCTACTTACCATCACAAATGAGAATTAGGCGAAACAGATCTGTATGTGGATAGAAAAGCAAAATGGCACTTGAGTAATGGAAAGTGTCCTCCAAGTGTGTGCATTTCATTTTCGGCATGCTTTCATTGCCCGTTCTCAAAATAAATTTCAGGATTCGCCCTTTGGAAGATGCTTACACAGGACACCAAATGTAAAAGTACGAACAACTTATAACAAAAAAAGTTTTTAAAAACTGAATTCTATTTTTCATCTGGCCCCAGCCCATGAGTCTCACTCTCAAAGAAATCTAGACCCCCTCATCTGGCTTGGGCATTCCATTTTATAATTAATTTTTTGGAACATAAATGTTTTCAACCTATATGAGGAAAAGTTAATTTTAAGTCAATGAGTATTCCTCCCTGTAAACTAAGGGAGGTTTTCCTTGAATTCCTCTTGCATTTTGAAACCAAACCTTCAGTCACTTTCTTGAGATTTATAAATCTGATTCTATTTCTAAGGCAAATTTATATGATCCAACATTCCACTTAGTTTCTGTCAATTTTTCTCTTGATATTTTTCAGAAGACTGCAGATCACAGAATCTAAATTGAGGTAATTTGTGAAACGAAAACATACATTTCTCTAAAAGCTGAATTATTTTGTCTTGAATACATGTGAAGTTCTATTTTCCTAACAAAACTTGGATTGGGGAGGAGGTAATCTTTGCCTTGTTGACATCAGAGTTCACTCAGTGATTGATTTGCCGATGACAGAGGTTGCCATATGCAACTAAAATTGTTTATATTCCTTTCTGATTTAGAATAATTTTCTGAGCATGCTTTTTCAACTTGCCTATTAATTTGGCCAAAACTTGTGGTAGACTTGTTCTAAATTCTTTAATGTGTATTCACCTCTCAAAGCATATTCTGCTTGGGCACCCCGGCACTTGCAGACTGTATGTGGTATAGTATTAGAGGTCTCGAAAGCATCTTGAGTATTTTCTTACTGCTTAATTGCAAATGTATGTTTCAGAAAGTAGAAAGTCAGACTTCCCTTAAGAAATTACCACTCAGTGGAAATTAGTGAGAAAATGAATGATGCTTTCATGATTTCAAGAAATATAATCACACAATCCAACCAAATCGCTCCCTTGAATATTTTCTTACCTAAGCACATTGCTGTCTGAGATGTTTCTATAGATGTGTCCATGCAATATGTTACATTAATATAATACAGATCATGGTAGAAGTCAAAAGAGGGCCTTGGAAAAAAAAGATTCCGTGGAGGATCCTTGAATAATTACTGAACATAAATGGTTGATTTCACATTGCATGGTGGAGTCAGCTCCCTTACTCCTGAATCTAAAAACCTTCTGTTTAATCAAATTTACTGGTGTCAATGAATTTCCTGACATTCCAGGATAATATTCGTATCTTAGTTGGCATAACCTATAAAAAGGTTCTTTTATGTTTATTCAAATTACAGGGAAGAGAATATTTTATGTCATGAATTGGTACAGAAAATGTGAGTGTGCTTACTAATTTCTGGATTGGTTATTTCTCCCCCCTATTTTTGAAATACAAATGGGTGGTATGGTTTTCTGTATCCAAATAAACAGCAACATAAATATCACAATGGCTGCTGAACACACGTAATTGGTTTTTACTTCAAGGGACTACTGTCATCAGAAGTTTCCACTAGGATGGTTAGAACATGTATACAAAATTGGGTTTCAGAAAATTTCTTGCACTAAAAAATTGGATAGCTAGTTTTCTTTTGAATAATGTAGGTGACTTCATTTTAAGACAGGATACCAATCACGTCTCTTGTTTTGCTTGCAGTTAAATAAAGATGTTTATTTTAATGTAAAATTCAAGAAATAAGGTGAAATTGCTTGATTATGTGCTACAAAAAGAACAGTTCTATAATACTGTATTTCTTGATGGGGATCAGGCTTTAATGAAATTCTTATTTAATGAAATTTGGACAGAATACTAGCAAACAACTGGTCCATTCAGTGAGGAAACATTTTAGATGACTTTTTATTAACACAGTCCCAATGTAACAAACTCTTTAAGAAAAATAAGTTTTAACACACACAGGGTAGGTTTCCTGACTTTTCTATCTTAATTCTGCAACCCAAAGGTTTATGTATCTCATGTCAGCTTCAAACAAATGATCTTCATGATGATTTTATAGCCCATAAGTAGCACTTGGAAATGCTAAAAATAATGTGGACTCACAATGTGAGTAGGTCAGGAGGAAGAGGTAAATTTTAATATGTCCTCATTAAGAAGATGTGATCTATTTATCCACATCTGCCATAACAAGGAAAATTCAATGTTTAAAACGCAGGCTGTTGGTTTATTTCATTCTGTGCCCATAGGAAGCATTATTGCAACAAGTCCAATAAATTACAACAACCCTATCTTCTTCAGATTATTATCTATATTACTGTTGGTAATAACCTGAGAGAAAGCGAATGGGTCTATTCTCATCTCTCTTTATTTACTATTCCCATGATTAACAGTCAGAGTAATAAATGCAAATAAAGATGCGGTCCCCCCAGGATGTTGTCCACACAATAGTTAAGAAAGCTTAGTAACATTAATAAAATGGTTTACTGAGTAAGAATCCCAGAAGGATCTGTGGCAATACTATGAGTTCTTTTTGGCATATTTTCCCCTATTATGGTCAGTTATAGCTGGTTCCCTATACTTAAACTGAAAGAAATATCATCTGGATTCCTCTCACACATCCAAAAAGGCGCGTCAGAAACCTGCTTCTATTATATTACCACTGTTCATTCTGTTCAGACACACTTCCTTCCTTGAGAGTTCAAAATATAATTTTCTCTAATTCCTGACTTAAACCTCGAAAGGGGTATATGAGGAAATCCACCTACTTAGAGGCCTAAACTCTCCCCTTTCTCGAAGTGGAGATAATTGTTTATGACACTAGCTCTTAACACAAAATCGGGAGTAATGTAATATTAACCACACATCATTGGCACACGTTTATTTATGAAGATAAATTTTCTTATTTTTTCGCTTAAGACATTGACAAGAAAATTCATACATCTACTTTATAATAAGCTAATTGTATGTAATTATAGATTCATAATGGATAGTTATTATTTACCCTGCCAATTTAGTTGAGTAGTTTTAAGGTAGTAATTGATACCTTATTGTTATATATTTATGATAATAATAATAAACAGCTAAAATTCATAGTAGATATGCTGTGCAATTTGATTATATTGTAAGTAAATATTTTCACACCAGTCCTGACAGATCAAAGCAACAAGCATTATTATTATTACTATCATTTTATAAACACTGCAATATAAACCCTGATTAAAGATGCAATTTTTGGGGGAAGACAATCTGGTAGTTAGAATCAGAGTAAAATAGTGTGCAGCCTTTGTCTTTAAAGTCTAATTAATGAACTTATTTAGTAGAAATATTTATAAAATTTTATAAAAATATATGAATAAGGATATGTCAAAATATTAATTGCATAAAAGAAAAATTAGATATGTAAGAATGTCATCAATCAGGATATTGTGAAATAAATGGAGATATTCTAGACTATACATAAAGTTCGTTTGCAATTTAAAGTTACAACTATTTTAAATTGCACATGAACTTTATGTCTACTCTGTATAATGTTATGTGAAAATGTGACAAAAAAGGTGTGGAGGTATTACACTTCAAATTTATGCACATATATTTTTGGCTTCTTAACAAAAGGCAAATTCCATACATACAAAAATCATTAAGACTATGACCAATTTAACCCTAAATTCTACCAATTTAAGTCAATATAATCAGAATAATACATTAATAAAAATACTTAATTAAAGTTTTAAATTAAAGTTTTGGGCTGATTTTAACCTAAACGTTTTCTTAATTTTCTATTATTCATCAGTAGCATATATTCTATCATCATCCACCCAGCTTTCACCTACTGAGATCAAGAGATAATGTTTTCCTTCTTTCATCACTCTGCCAGTACCTAGGAGAGTAATGTTAAACTAAAGCAAACTCTACGAGATGTATCTTGAATGAATCACATAGAGGTTAGAGCACAAGTCAGCCAACACCAACAATCATCAGGGCACCATGTAAAACGATATTAAAGCTTTGACCAAGATTCCTAAAATGTGTGCTATTTTGGTAAGAAGCAAACTCACACAAGTCATGAAATATTTTGCTATTGTGTCTTCTCCAGAATCTATCTAGATAGTGAAAATTTCCTTTGGAAGGCACCTTTCTGGAGAGGCTGAACGTAGAAATATTCTTTGCCCACCTAAGAACATAAAATATGAAATTATATTCCATTATTCCTTGAGAGTATAGAGGTGTTGGGACTTTAAAAAGTCATCTTTAGGGAACTTGTGCTTCCAGCCAATATCTAGTAAGAGGGACAAGATTTTCCTTCCCTGTAGAAACATAAAAAACAACAATAACAAAAAAGCAAGCAAACAAAGAAACAAACAGAAAAAGCAAAATAAAATGTATAAAAGAAAAATTTTCAAGGTAGTAGATTCCAGAAGGCTCTAACTCACTGCTTTGAGAAAGTCTCCAGCTTTAGCATAAAAAATGGGAACCCAGGCAAAGTCAAACAGAATCTTGAGTTCTGGAGGTTGTTCTGAGAGTATAAAGAGATTAAGGAAGGTAGATTTGGCAAGTTAGAATACCGTAGAGAAGAGTGCTGCACCCCTCAAGTCCTCAAGTGAACTGTTAAATTTTTGTGTGCAAGAAAACTAGCTAAGTCCCGGAAAAGAACTACCCAAAAGGATTAGAGTGTGTAATATCCAGCAGTTAATATAGAAATGGAAATGTACCTCTTCCCAGCCACCGGGCAGAGTTTTAAAAAGCTGAAAAGTCATTGGCAATTGGGTAAAGTATTCAGAAGAATTTTCTTCTATAGTGCAAATTAATTAATACTAAATTAACTAGACTATAGCCTACAGACAAATTTCTTCTATAGTGCAAATTAATTAATACTAGATTAACTAGACGATAGCCTATAGACAAATTTAAAAAAATATGAAAGAATCAGGCTGTTCCTGAATAACTTAGCTGTATCTCAGAATAAAGTTCAAGAATATCTAAAGGAATACAAAAATATCCAGCACTCAAAATGGTAAAATTCAAAATGTTTGACATCCAATAAAAAAGTAACAGGCATGCAATAAAGCAGAAAATGTAACCCATAATGAGAAAAAAAACAAACAAAAAACACAACAATTAATTAAAATGGGTCCAGAACTGACATAAATGTTGGAATTAACAGGCAAAGGCATTAAAATATTTGTTATATAGTATATGTTAAAAAGTTAAGAGGAGACACGAAAAATAAAAATAGACCTACATCAAACTTTAAGACAAAAAACCACAATGTCTGAAATGAAAAATACAATGGATTGTATTGACAGCAAATTAGACATCACAGGAGAAATGATTAGTGAACTGGAAAACAACAATAAAGTTATGAAAAACTGTATAATTTTTTAGAAATGTTTAAAAGTGGACCTAAAATCTGTGAACAGTGAGATATCTTTAAGTGGACTAATTATAGGAAGAGTCCTTGAAAGGGGAAGAAGAGGCAGAAAAACATTAAAAAAACTTATTACTGAACATTTCTAAATTTAATGAAAACTATATGCCCCCAGATGCCAGTAGGTTAATAAACTTCAAATGTAAGGAACTTGAAGATAATTACACAAAGGAATACTATTAAAAAATAATACATTCCTAACATTTAATGATAAAAAGAAACCCTTAAAACCATCAAAAAAAAAAAAAAGACATATCTACAGAAGATAAAAAAAAAGATCAGCAGGACAGCTTATTTCGTGTTGGAAACAATGCAAGTGAGAAGTACTGAAAATGGGTTAACCTAGGATTCTATACCCAGCAAATATACTTTCACAAATAAAGGTGAAATAAGGACTTTTGAGTATACTAATACTAAAATAATTTGGTAAAGGAAGTCTGTAGGCAGAAGAAAAACAATACCAGATAGATATACGGATTTACACAGAGAGATAAAGAACATTTGAAATAATACAATAAACTTCACTATCCTTTTATAAATGAGGAAGCAGAGGTTTAGAGAGACTAGACAACTTAAGCAGTATTGTGCTACTAGTAAACAGCAGAGTGACCATTAGAATTTACAGAGCTTTTCTAAGATATAGAAGTGGGTCAATGGATTATGCTGAACATGTTTCAAGTTGCCCTCCTTCAAGAAACCAGTGTAGAGAAATTATTTTCTGTATTATTATCCTTTGAAATGATCATTTGTGGGGGTCAATCCTAGTGTATGACTTGATTCAGAATTCATGTAATTATCTGTTCAGTCAATGATGTTTTCCTTAATTCTCTGAGTTATACCTGAATAACTATTGAATCACACATTTAATATATCGTTAGCTGTCTTTGTAAGACATGTATCTCTACAAATGTAAAGTCCTGTTTTATAACACTAAAATGTGTAGCACAGTGTTGCATATAAACATGCCAACCCCTGAATGTACTTTGGAATTTTCCCTTATTTTCTTCTTTTTTTTCCTTTTTTATATTTTTGTGAAGAAAATGTAAGATAAATACTCTTCAATCTCAGGCCTGGTCTAAAGAACATCAGAAAGTAAAACTTTCTTTGGCCTTACTAGTTGAACCAATAATATGTTAGCCAGCTTTTCTGTGTGTTTTGACTTGACTACCTTTGGCTCTTCTGGTAAATTAATAAGCTGCTTTTCAAAATCCAAAACATAACACCTAAGTCTTAAATTATAAGTGTGGGAAAATTTTATAATTTATAGTAGAGCTATGAAGATTTTTTTTTTTTAATTTTCCCAAAGTCTTCTTAGAAGCAAGATGAAGCTTTCTCAAAGATAGGCATGGAAGTTTCAAAAAGTAAATGATGAAGGGACATAAAGTTGTTTTTAATAGGTTTTAGTATTCAGACTAAAATATTCCCTCAGAAGAGCTATTGGTCAATTCTGAAAAAGGAAGCAGGTCATCAGTACCTTGTTTTTTCCCCAGTATGTAATCTGTAGACTATCATCATTAGAATAACTGAGGATGATTCTTAAAAATATACAACTCTGTATTTTTTCCCTGCCTCTTTCCCTTTCCAACTGAATCACATCATCTGTGGTTAAAGATTAAAAATCTATGTTTTAAACAAGCTCTTCAAGTACCTTTTACAAGTTTGAAGACTTTAGAATCCATTGGCAACTAATACTCTTCTATCAGCATGGCATTTTTCTATTGTAAACAATAGAAAATCCAACATCTATTGGCTTGTAAAACTGCAAAATCAAAGGTATATTTTTGCTGCAAGATGAGGTGATAGAAGAGCTCAAATAGATCCTGGTTTATGTCTTCCCTTGTCTCAGTCTCCTTATATTAAATTTGTTCTTTTTAAAATCAGGCTATTCTCTTGTGGCGGCAAGATGGCTGCATCTTCCTGGTTGCTCATATTCTGATACTAAGTGGAAAGCTACAAAAACAAATCAAAGCAAAGCAAAACGAAACAACAAAACACATGCCTCAGTAAGAGTTCTTGACTGTACATAGGCAGGCCCGAGTCACCTATCTACTCCACAGTGAGTGAGGATTTCTTTTCAACGGCAGTACATGATGGAGAGGACAGTTCTCCAGGTAGAAATAATGATGCATTGAAAAGAGGAGTGAATATGTGATGAGTGGATGAAGTATATTGTACAGAGTAGCCATAAAGTTTTCTTTTGCACACTATTTTAAATGCACACTAACTATATGGCCACCCTGTGTGTGTGAGTCAGAGGGAGAGAGAGAATGACACCAAGATTGTAGATTCCTAAGAAAATAAATGTAAAGGGTTCCATGCTAACTTTTTCCCTAAAGAAAACATTGGATTCACATTTCATACTCTTTAGGAGGTCATGAATGATTTCAGCATTAACTTGGGAATTACTCTCGACCTGTGGAGCAATTCCAGTGTCCCAATTTTAACGTAGGGCCTTTTCTGTTAGAACAAAATCAGTTCCTTACAGAAATACTACTGTGGGGATTTTGCTGAACCCTATAGTTTAAAAAAACAGGAAAAGGGGGCAGTGCCTGTCACTTAAGGAGTAGGGCACTGGCCCCATATACCGGAGGTGGCAAGTTCAAACCTGGCCCCAGCCAAAAACTGCAAAAAAACCCAAAACAAACAAACAAACATAAAAAACAGAACAGGAAAAGGGAGCTAGGAAAAAAATTGATACACCAAAAAGAATGAAAGATAAATGGAAATCTAATATTCAAGACTAGAACAGTTGTATCATCATAGTAATTTCTACACAATCTAATTACAATTCCCAACTGTTTTTCCTGCCAATATCAATGCAATGCTTTCTCTGAAACTGAAATTATTTTGTAAACTGTACCAAAGCAATAATAGACCATTCTGAGAAAGGAGAACCGTAGAATTAGTTTACCTAATCTCAATTGTTCCAGTTACCAAAGCATTTTTCTTTCTTTAGCTGGCTTCCAAGAGATCTTTGATCTCAATTTGATTGTGTTCAAATATGTTTTGGCTGCTGTCCTTTTGAAATGTACAGACAACTTTTCTCATTTAAACACTATGGACTTTGTCTCTTATATAGAATGAGTTCAAACTTTCAAACTGCCAACTGTGTCCAGTAATAAATTTAGAGTCTTAAGTTGAAAAACAGGTACAATACAAAAATGAATGAGGTGCATCTTTAAAGGGTCAGGAGAAAACTACTAAATGCAGAACAAAAATGTTTTCACACAGTAAATGAGAAAATCTCATGAATGTTATGTCGAACAGGTGGATGAAAATATCTCCGATTGTATATGAAGCCCGCACACTGTACCCCATGATTGAACTAGTGTACACAGCTATGATTCAATAAAAAAAAAAAAAGAATGGAAGAAAAAGTGTCCAATGTATTTAGCCCTACTATGAAGCAAATTTATAGCTTTCATATGAAGGCTGTAACAAATTATAGCACAAAAATAAGCGGAAAGGGGCAAGGGAGGGGAGGGGAGGGGGAGTGTGGGTGGAGAGAGGTTAAATGGTGGGATCACACTTATGGTGCATTTTAGAAGGGTACAGGTGAAACCTACTAAATGCAGAATACAAATGTTTTCACACAATAAACGAGAAAATCCCATGAAGGTTATGTCGAACAGTTGGATGAAAATATTTCAGGTTGTATATGAAGCCAAAACACTGTACCACATGATTGCACTAATGTACAGAGCTATGATTTAATAAAAAATAAAAATTAAAAAAAAACACTTGCAAAAACTGAAAATTCTAAAGTAATTTTTATAAGCAATAAATAGACACACTGAGACAAAAAGAAAACCAATGTTTTCTGCTTCATTTAGGCAGTGTGCAAGTAAGTAAGTCATGTCTAAAGACATCAGGATTGCGTTTCCAGCATCCAAATGAAATGGTGGGAGCTAAAGAGAATATTGATCTTTGTATGGTTAACTTGTGTTCATTCATAGTTCATTCAAGAAAGATGTTTTTTAACTTCTCTAAAAAGTTATTAAAATAGAACTATAAACAGATTGGATTGTAGTATTTTACCAAGATATTTCAATTAATGTGTTTTGGGGATGACAAAATTAATTAAAAAATTCTAGAAAGATACAAACTAATAACACTGACTATAGTAGAGGTAAAAAAAAAAACAAAAAAAAACTGAACACACCTAAAATACGAAGAGAACAAATTCATAAACAACAGAATTCACACAAAGAAAACCCAGGACCACATGCCTTCTTACTGCATTATGCCCAGTGTTTAAAGAAGAGTTAATACCACTACCTCACAAATCTTCCAAGAAATAGAACAGGAGGAAACACCAATTCATTCTATGGGGCCCATATTATCCTCATACCAAAACCAGACATAAACATCATAAAAATAGGATATTCTAAACCAATTCCCCTCATGAATGTAGGTAAAAGAAATTCCTTGCCGTAATACTAGGAAACTGAATCTAGCAACATATAAAAGAATTTTATACCTATACTGAGTGAGATTTCATTCAGGAGGGCAAGATTGGTCAGAATACAAAATTCAGTCAGTGTAATACGTCATGTTAACAGAATAAAGGAAAGAATATTAAGTCATAGCATCAGATTTCTAATAAACACAGAAAAAATATGTGACAAATCCAACTCCCATTCACATTTAAAACCTCAACCAATTAGGAACAGGGTTGCTTTGAGAAGAAGGGTCTCTTTCTCAATCAGAGAAGGTGTCTATGAAAAACCCACAGCTAACGTCATTCTTAATGGTGAAAAATGGAATGATCCCACCTTGCTCCTTCCCTCTCTCTGCTGTTCCTTTCCCCATCCCTCCCTCATGCTTTCTCTCTCTGCTCTCCCCTTCCCCTACCCCTACCATGCAATTAATTGACATTAATTGTCCTCATATCGAAATTGAGCTCATAGGATTCATGCTTCTCCATTCTTGTAATGCTTTACTAAGAATAATGTGTTCCTCTTCCATCCAGGTTAATACAAAGGCTGTAAAGTCTCTATTTTTTTTTAATGGCTGATTAGTATCCCATAGTATACATATACCACAGATTGTTAATCCATTCCTGGGTTGGTGGACATTTAGGCTGTTTCCACATTTTGGCACTTGTAAATTGAGCTGCAATAAACAGTCTAGTACAAGTGTCCTTATGATACAAGGAATTTTTTCCTTCTGGGTAGATGCCCAGTAATTGGATTGCAGGATCCAATGGGAGGTCTAGCTTGAGTTCTTTGAGAGTTTTCCAGACTTCCTTCCAAAAACGTTGTATCAGTTTGCAGTCCCACCAGCAGTGTAAAAGTGTTTCCTTCTCTCCACATTCACACCAGCATCTTCAGTTTTGAGATTTTGTGATGTGGGCCATTCTCACTGGGGTGAGATGGTATCTCAGGGTGGTTTTGATTTGCATTTCTCTAATAATTAGGGATGTTGAGCATTTTTCATATGTTAGCCATTCGTCTGTCTTCTTTAGAGAAGGTTCTATTCATGTCTCTTGCCCATTGATATATGGAATTGTTGCCTTTTTTCCTGTGGATTAATTTGAGTTCTCTATAGATCCTGGATATCAAGCCTTTGTCTGATTCAAGATATGCAAATATCCTTTCCCATTGTGTAGGTTGTCTATTTGCTTCAGTTGTTGTCTCCTTAGCTGTACAGAAGCTTTTGAGTTTAATTAAGTCCCATTTGTTTATTTTTGTTGTTGTTGCAATTGCCATGGCAGTCTTCTTCATGAAATCTTTCCCCAGGGTGATATCTTCCAGTGTTTTTCCTATGCTTTCTTTGAGGATTTTTATTGTTTCATGCCTTAAATTTAAGTCCTTTATCCTACTTGAATCAATTTTTGTGAGTGGAGAAAGGTGAGAGTCCAGTTTCAGTATTTTACATGTGGATATAGTTCTCCCAGCACCATTTATTGAATAGGGAGTCTTTCCCCCAAGGCATGTTCTTGATTGGTTTATTGAAGATTGGGTGGTTGTAAGATGTTAGTTTCATTTCCTGGTTTTCTATTCGATTCCAAATGTCTTTGTCTCTATTT
>CAUYRH010127911.1:0-62407 GCA_963574655.1 Perodicticus potto | reverse complement strand
GGTTATGCACAACAGGTGTGGAGAGTTCAGGTAATTACATATGAGGGCTGCCTGCGTAAGGATTGCCACGTGCTCTCCTCACGTGTTCTTTCCCACAACCCTCACGAAGAACTACTAAGCATCAATGTTTAACACATGCTTACTAGTGAGTGACCGACCTTATCTCATTCCGGAACACTGAGTTACTTGGGGGACTGCCCCCAGTCAGGAAACGTCTCTAGGCTTGCCAGGAGACTGTCCTGTTCTCAGCGTTTCCTTTTAATGTGATAAGAATCAGTAACTGACCTTTGCGAGCATGGTGTCCAGTCCTCTATATAGGACTACTATTTAAGAGTCATTGGCATAATACAAACATAAATGTCCCAAGAGTCCTAAGAGGAAGTTATTGTTAATAGTTATTCAATAAATGTTAAAATGCTCATTTGTTTCTCTCACCCATTTATTCAATAAATATTTCCTGAGTAGCTATGATGGGAC
Source organism: Perodicticus potto (assembly GCA_963574655.1). NCBI lineage: Eukaryota > Metazoa > Chordata > Mammalia > Primates > Lorisidae > Perodicticus > Perodicticus potto. Next base: position 61,930 of record CAUYRH010127911.1, on the reverse strand, counting down.
TGGTGGTGTCACAGGTATGCAGTTGACGAGAAATTCGCCTGCCATTGACCAACTTAGCTCCTAGCAGGGAGTGGGGGAGGATATATGGCCATATCGGTAAGTGAAAATCCTAAAATTAGGTAGAGGAAAGCTATGAACACACTCAAAGTGATAAAAAATGACCACCAATGTCCTTTAGTCTGGAGGTTAAAAAAAGTTATCGTGATCAGAAATTTGAAAAACGAGGAGATAGTCAGGAGAAGATTTATAACCAGATTGTGCAGGAGGAGGAAACATCAACAAATACAAGGTCAAGTAAAAAGAAAATTAAAAAATTGTTGTTCTTGAGGGTCAGAGAAAAGCCATGGACTGTAGTTGAGTGTATGAGGAGAGGTAGGAAGTGGGTAGGAGCGGGAGGCAGGGGTCCTGTCTGTACTACCTAGAAGGCCTTGGATTTTATTTTGTGGCTGCAGAATGTCACTGGAGGGTTTTTAGGAAAGAAAGTCACATAATCTGATTTGTGTGGTAAAATTCCACACTAGCTGCTGTGTGAAGAATGGATTATTGGAATGGAAGGAGACAGCAAAGACAAGCATTAAGGGTGGTTCCAGTTATCCAGACGTTAGTGGACGGTGGCATGGTTAGAGAGTAGTGGATAAACTGGGGGAAATTGATTCACTTAGAAATGTCACTCCAGAAGAAAATGTCATCTCAGTAATTTAATTAGTGCATTATGCTAATTAATGAATTACAACACAGCCCTCCAGCACAGAATCATAGGATAGAAAGATTACCAGAGCTCAAAACAGCATTTGACACCTAGTATTAGTGTATCACACTACAGCTTTGTGACACCATGTCAAATATCTAAGATTTGAATGGCATAATGTATTTTTTTCTCATTCTTTTTTTTTTCTCATTCAGAATGGTTTGCTTTTGCTGAGTAAATACGAGTGGTAGCTGCAGAAAGTTTGAAAGTTTAGCAGTCCAGAGGAGAAATGCGAAAGTAGAACTTTCGAAAGATAAACTAAAATGTTTGAAAGCTTATAAAAAGTTAGAAGTGGGTAGGAAAAAGAAAAAAGGAAAGGAAAATAACTACCTCTTGCTGGAACAACAATTTGATTACTGATGTTGACATGAAAAGCCTAAAAATGATGTTCCTTAAAATCCTGTTGGTTTTACTGGTTTGGATATAATATTGACAACAAATGATATTATTATAAGTAATATACTAACTTTCCCATATGTTACGGGGGTGGTTGGGAGGGAATACCGAGAATTGGCAGTTCTTGCTATTTCAATGGACATTCATTGAGAATTTATTAAATACTAGCAATAGACTATACCCTGAAGAATTTTGCAATATTTTCAGGGAACCCAGACACATAAGCTGATTTTTTAAAACATAATGTGGAAAGTATTGAAGCAGCAGTGGAAAGCACAAACAGTACCCCACAGCACCCCACAAGGCAAGTGTTTAACCTCCCCATTCAGTGGTGGCACTATAGAAGAGAACGTGTTTAACCTCCCCATTCAGTGACGGCGCTATAGAAGAGAACGTGTTTAACCTCCCCATTCAGTGATGGTGCTATAGAAGAGAACGTGTTTAACCCCATCCCCATTCAGTGGCGGCGCTATAGAAGAGAATGTGTTTAATCTCCCCATTCAGTGGTGGTGCTATAGAAGAGAACGTGTTTAACCCCATCCCCATTCAGTGGCGGCGCTATAGAAGAGAACGTGGCCTAGGATAACAGAAAAATGAAGCGAAGGAAAGAGATAAGGGCTTTCTTAGCAAGGAGTTATCACGAGTAAAAGAAGGGTGGCCTGAAAAATGCAATTCGTGAAAGGAAGTGACTGTAATTGCACATTGTAAGAGCATGGCTGAGAGCTAGAAGATTTCATGCTGAAGAAATAGCCAAGGAAAAACTCGTGCATTGATTTATTTTGATCCATCAGAAGGATCTCCTGAAGAGTTATAAGCAGGTGAGATCTTTAATACCTTCCTATGGAGAAAATGGTAATGAGAAAAACAAACTATCATTCAGCAGTGCTTTCACAAAGGTTGATATTAATCACATCTGTATCTACGGCAAAAACTTATAGTTAGTATAATAATAACTAAAATATATGTAAGTATAAACACATAGACACGGATATGTGTATACACATGTGTATATAAATGTATGCAAATACTTACAGGTACCAACATTTATAGAATAAATGCTAAACCATGCCCCAGGTCCTTGGCATATATTATCTTATTTATCTTTTAATATACACCATGTCTGATCCTATTTAATAGTATTTGGTAGCTGTCAAAAGTATGTCGTAGATATGTGTAAACTATCATGAGTTAAGCGTAATTAGCTATAAAATTTTAGCTAGATGAAAACTACTGCTCTTTTTATGCCCGCTGCTTCTTAATTCATCCTTTGAGGCTTTATGCCTTATTAATATACTGAACAAATAGATAAAGTTTGCAGTATCTGTTTGCTAGGCCTACTGTAACAAAATCCCACACATTGAGTGGCTTTGTCAAGAAAAAATTGCACTGGGCAAGTGAAACAGGACAGAAAGACTTTCTTCAGGAATATTGTAATAGGGAGGAGAGAGTAAACTCAAATCTGTTGAAACAATAGGAGGGAGAAATTTTAGGCATGGGGGTGAGCCAGCGGAAATGTACTGGTAAACTATGGCTCCCGGATACCTGCTTTTTTGGTCTGTGCTGCTGGCTGCAGTAAGCACAAGAGAGCCAGTGGGTACAAAGCACTACACTGGTAATCATGGCTAAATCCAGACATGCACATGGGCTAGGGAGGCCGTGCTTCCCAGGAGGTCTTCCCCAAAGATCCAAAAGGTGCTTCCTTTTGTTTGGCCAGAAGGCTTCCTGGGTCCATCAAAGGATGATTTGACAATCCAGAAAGACAGAGGGTGGATTGATTAAAATACCAGATGTTTATTCTTTTCTTTTTTTTTTTTTTACATATACGCATGTTAATTAGGTTTCCACTTTTTGCCTTCACAGAATTTAAAAGGCTTAAAATTTAATAACAATAACAATGTTTAAGATAAGGACTAGAACGAAAAACCACGTAAAAAATGAATGAAGATAAATACATTCAGAACAGAAAACAGATGATTACTGCATCAAAATATTAAGCAATATTAATAAAATAATGCCAAGAAACTATCGTTCACATTGTCAGATAAGAGTATGTCTATTATAGAGTACTTTGACTCTGACGCTCAGTATGAAGTCATCAGTTAACTTCTTTATTTTTTTCCAAAGTCTCACAAAATAGACAACTAATATTATATAAATAAAAGTAAAAGAAATTTTCAAAAACCTCTTTTTTTTGACCTGCTTTTTCAGATGTTTATTCTTTCCCGCAGATAGGTAACATATTCTCAGTAAGAGAACATCCCACCAGGCTTTATTCTGAAGAACTGGGACATATTTCATCCCCAGACACTGAGGAAAGAGCAAATTGTTTTCTTCTGCACTCAGGCCTAGCCTCAGTATTGAATCTCCAGTGGTGAATAATGGCTGCCAGAGGGAACCCAAAATTATTATACCATTTTGTCAGTTAGATCTTTTCTATAAACAAGAAAAGAAGTGGTCTGAAGTGCCCTATATACAAGACTTCTCTTTCTGAGAGACAAGGCCCAACTATGTAAAACCTGTCAGATAGATTCAGCTCTCTGGGGTGTAGTTACTTCCCTGAATGGCCAGGGATTCCTGGGAGAGATGCTGTCACCCTAATACAAACCTGCCATTCAACCTTCCACACGTGCCTCGTCTGTCCTCCCTGTGTTCCTGCCTGTGGCCAAATATCTCCAGACATGTTGGGTTAGGGGCCTGCGCCATTCCAGTCTGAACTAAACCTTAATGATTACACATATCTACAACAAGCTTATTTTCAAGGGAGGGTACTTTCTGAGTTACTGAGTGTAAGGGCTTAACTACATGATCGATCGATTGATTGATTTTTGCCTTTCTTTTCTTTTTGATAGACTTTATTTTTTAGGATAGCTTTACATTCAGAGGAAAAATTCAGTAGATGGTGCAGAGATTTCCCAGCTGTTCTCTGCCCTTACACATGCATTGCCTTCCCGATTATCAACATCCCACTCAGGAATGGTACATTTATAACATTGATGAACCTACATTGACACATCATTATCAGCCAAACCCTGGGCTTTATTAACCTTCACTCTTGGTTTTGAATATTCTGTGGGTTTGGATAAATATATGATACCTACCCACCATTGTAATATCACACAGATTATAATAAAAATCCCCAAATATCCCCCATGTTAATCTAATTTATCTCTCCTTTCCCCCTAATCCCTGGCAACCACTGATCTTTTACTGATTGCTCAGCTTCATCTATTCCAGGTAGTATTTATCTTCTTTCAGTTAGTAATATGCATTTAATGTTCATTCAAGCCATTTCAAACCAGGGAAGCTATTTATTTCTATTGTTGAGAAATATTTCATTGCCCTGTTGTACCACAAGTTTGTCCATTCACCTACTAAAGGACATCTGGGTTATTTCACATAACTACATCGTAGCATGCTCTGTGTGCGTGGATATCTTTTCACCTCCCTTGGGTACCAAAAAGATAATGATGGATGGACTAGAGAGAATTGGACCCTGTCAGTGTATGTTCAGAAACCACCAAACTGTCTTCTAAAGTAGCCGTACCATTTTGTACTCCCACCAGCAATAAATGAGATTCTTGTTGCTCCACATCCTCACCAGCATTTAGTTGTCCATGTTCAGGCTTTGGGCCCTTCTAACAAGTATGCACTAGTATCTTATTGCTATTTGAAGTTGCATTTCTCTGATAGTATATGATGTGGTAGATCCTTTTATGTGTTTATTTGCCATCTCTGTATCTTCTTTTCATGAAGTATACACTAAGGTCTTTGGCCTATATTATCTTCTAAACGTATACATTTTGATGAGATACAATTAATCCCGTTATACTTGATATTTATTGATGAGTTAAATGGTGCATTTAATAATAGAAGCAGCCTCCTACACATTGATACTAATGTTTAAGTGGATTCCTACCGCAGTGTAAGACGATGGATCACGTGGCTTCGCTTTTAATATTATAACTCATGTATTAATTATATCTATAATATGTTAATTACTTCATTTTTGAGAGACTGCCTGTGAATAAATATTCTACATTAGCCATTATAGTAAAATTTTCTCTTGTTCTATCTCAAAATGGAGACTGATTAGCTTTTCTCTGCTATATATTTATTATTTGTAAATTGAATATATTATTATCAGATGCATCAAAAGCTCAAATAACTGGATCATCACAGGATATTGGTTTATGTAATTAAATCCAAGTTAATGCATTTGATGTACATTTCTAATTAAAAATGTAAAATCAATATAAAAAAGCAATACATGTAATTTTCCTATGTAATTTCTTAGTTTATTCTAAATAATATTGATCAGAAAAGAGGTAGCAATGTTCTCTCAGCATAAATACTTGCATCTCTGTGTAAGTACTTTTATGTTATTTTTGTTATTTTGAGTTCAAACAAGTTTTTGTGACTATGCGGTATGTATTGTTCTATCATCTTTAAAATAAAAAGCTATTACTGTTTTATTTTTTTCAGTGTCTCTAAGGCAAACTCGGGTTCAACAGGAAATGAGAGAAGAATGAGCAGATGGTGGCGAAATGGAAGAGCAAACAGGAGGATGCCATTGACTGTGTCAACAGCAAAAGCAGATTTGAGGAAGAAGGAAAGGGCAGGATAAAGTAGTTAAAGATGCTTCAGGACAGTGCAGGAAGTGAAAACTGTTTTATGGAAAGTCAAATTGAGCCGGAAGAAAGGAAGTTCTTGGTAATGAAGGAAATAGTTTTCTCCAGTTTCTAAGAAATAAGAGAGAAAAATATCAATTTTGGAAGCAGTTTGTGATAAAAATGTTAATTGAATATGCTTTAAAATAAAAAGCTGTGAATTAGTGATCATTTTCCTATAAGATAATGGGGTTGTACATAAGTAAAGTTCTCCATAAATGATTTAACTTAAAATAAGTGAATTGAGGCATATAGTCTTGATTAAAAAATAATTGATGGTAAAGGGAAAGGAGTTTAACCCTGCATCTTTGCAAACCATAAGTACCTATTAAATGAAAGAATCCATTATTTCATTTTATTTCTTTTGAGACAGTGTCTCATGCTGTGCTATGGGTAGACTGACGTCATAGCTCACAGCAACTGCAAATTCTTGGGCTCAAATGAGTTCCTTTCCTCAGCCTCCCTAGTAGTTGGGACTTTAGGCACATGCCACAACACCTGGCTAATTTTTCTATTTTTAGTAGAGACCGATGTTGCTTTTGCTCAGGTTGGTCATGAACTCCTGAGTTCAAGACATCCACACACTTCACCCTCCCAGAGTGGTAGGTATGAGAACCATGCCCAGCTGATAGAGTCCTTTAGAATGAGGAAATACTGGGTACAAAAAGAGGCCAGTGGATTATATTTACTTTTGTATGAAAATCAAAAGTGCTTGTCTCAAACTTTGTACAAGTCTTCCATTAATAAGAAATTAAAATGTAGATAAATAAAATCTAAACATCTGATTCTTGGCCATAGACAAACATTTAACTTTTTATGATGTATCTTTTTCGGTAATATGGCTTTCTTCATACTTATTACGAAATTAGGCCCACATAGAATTATTTTAATTATAACTGCAGTAAAGAGTTATTTCTACCTAGTAGAGACAGATAGCAAGGGATCTTCAAGACTCTCCTTAGGCACAAAGAGGGTGCTTTAACTTGGTGGTGCCTTGAGTGCTTGTCCCACCTGGGAAGAAGGACAAAAGCAAGCCTTATCTTGGTACTGCCCCATCTTAACCCTATCCTGAGAAACTTCCACACCTGGGGGAGGGAAGAGACCTCAAGCAGAATAAGATTTGGAAAGTAACCTAGGGCAATCTAAGGTTAATTATCATGCTAACTGCCCATCAAAGTGGTTCCATGGTGATGTCTGAACCACCAAGAGGGCCCACCACAGATAGTATAAAACAAATCACAACCAAAGTCTTTTTAGTTGGAACATGGGAGTCTGTTATTTCTCTATAGCAAATATATCTTTCTGTGTAAACTATCATTCTCTTCTTCAGTAAACATTGTTTCACACTTGTCTTGCTTTTGGGAGGTTTAGTCATTCTTTGGCCCAGAGCAAGGCAAGAACCTAGAATTTAGACAAATACCTGAACCCTGGCATAATTATTTGGTGATATTTAAAGTATCTGCCCTTTTTGTTGTTTTATAGTACAGAATAGTACAGTATAGTAGAGAATCATATTTTTTTCCAAAAGTGTCTTGATCTTTCTAAATTTAGTAGAAAATTTTAGGACAATAATAAAACTTTTAATCACTTGTCATAGGTTTTGTTACATAAGGTTTTTGTTCATTTTGAATTTTGGCTTACTGTGAAATGGTTTAAATAAATATGAAAGTTATTTGCCTAAGCAAATGTTTTAAAGTTAAGTATGTACAGGCAAAAATTAAGTAAAAATCCCTAAGTATTCTCCAAACATCTTTCCAAAAGGACCGTATTAGTTTGCATTCCCGCCAGCAATGTAGAAGTGTTCCTTTTTCTCCACATCCACGCCAACATCTCTGGTTTTGGGATTTTGTGATGTGGGCTAATCTTACTGGAATTAGGCGATATCTCAAAGTAGTTTTGACTTGCATTACTTGGATTTCTCTGATGATTAAGGATGGTGAGCATTTTTTCATGTGTCTGTAGGCCTGTCTTCTTTAGAGAAGTTTCTCTTCAAGTTCTTTGCCCACACTGACATGGGATCACTTAGGGATCTAAAAATAGACCTGCCATTTGATCCTATAATTCCTCTACTAGGTATATATCCAGAAGACCAAAAATCACATTATTACAAAGACATTTGTGCCAGAATGTTCACTGTAGTCCAATTCATCATTGCTAAGTCATGGAAGAAGCCCAAGTGCCCATCGACCCACGAATGGATTAATAAATTGTGGTGTATGTATTCCGTGGAATATTATGCAGCCTTTAAGAAAGATGGAGACTTTACCTCTTTCATGTTTACATGGATGGAGATGGAACATATTCTTCTTAGCAAAGTATCTCAAAAATGGAAGAAAAAGTATCTAATGTAACTAGCCCTACTAGGAAACCAATTTATAGCTTTCATATGAAGGTTATAACCCAATTATAGCCCAAGAATATGGAGAAAGGGGAGAGGGAGGGCAGGGGAGGAGAATGGAGGGGTGGAAGGAGGGTAATTTGTGGGGTCACATCTACAGTGCATCTTACAAGGGCACATGTGAAGTTTACTAAATGTAGAATATAAAGGTCTTAACACAATAACTAAGAAAATGCTGTGAAGGCTATGTTAAATAAATAAAAATAAATTAAAAGCAACTCAGATAAAAAAAAAATTAAGTAAAGAATGCCATGAATCATATATGGTGAAAGAAAATTGATTTAAAAAATAGATGAAACTACTTTGTAGTTACTGTGAACAGTAGGGCAAATCTTTCTTGCAAAATGATGTCGGTGAACTCCGGAATTACAATAGCTGTTTCATAAAGAATTTATTTGTGGTCGTCTAAACATCATGTAAATAAGACATTGGGCAATAGTCATAAGGTAGACGTACAGAATTTTCATCTCTAAATGAGTATCCTCATATGAACAAAAGTACAACTCTAATAGTATGGATGGAGTAGGGAGAAATAAAATGCCTCTTTTCAAAGCTATTTATCCTAAAAGACTTTGTACACTTCCAAGTTGTACCTTGTAAATAGTCTCATTAAAATGGAAGCTGTATACCTAAAACGCTGCCCAAATCTCGAAGCATTCACACAGTGTACATTGTGCATACAGAACTGCATGTGTGAGAACTGCTCAGCACATTAAAAAGGATGAAAAGTATTGTAAAGTATAATGTTTTAATCATATGCGGTTTTAATCTTCAGTAACATTCTGATAGAATGTGCCATCCGTGTCTACATATCATCATCCAGGGCTATGTTCCAGACAACCTTGAAATATCAGTGTTTTACAGTAAACCTAAAAAATAAGCAAAGAAAAAAATAATGCGAAAAACATCATTCTCATTCTGGTGTGAAGGTTGACGGTAGTCTGGGCCTGTGTGGGTCACCCTGCTGTGCACTGTGGGATCACTGTTCATGGACTTACATTGCACATTTTCCTTCTTATATTTTCCAAATGTTGGCTTAGAACAAGTAGTTTGCTAATGTTTTTATGCAAAACATTCTTGAAAATAGTAAATTGTATCTTAGTTTACCCTAAATATGTATTCTTATAATATAGTGATTTTAGGATTTAATTTAATAATATTAGTATACCATTTTGTAACTGTGAACACTTTAGTGGATTAACTATAAAAATAGAAATATATCCATTTAGATATTATTAAGGTAAGTAGCACAGAAGTTAGGAGAAGAAAGATGGCTAAAGATATCTGGGAGGGAGGTCTATAGATGCATGCTAATATTGTCTCTGAGTGCAGGGTCACCTTCTGTGAAATCTCATTTTATTATTTCAGTTCAAAATTATCCACTTTATAGTTTATGCAATCATAGCAGGGGCTCAACTGCAGAAAATAATTTCAATGAAAAAACTTCAATAAAATTTGTGATTATGAAAATATATTTGAAAAACACAAGAATTATAGCAACACTTTTTCTTCTGTTAAATAAGGGAAAACAGGAGGAAGAAAGAGTTTGGAGCTGTAACTAAGTTTGAGAGCGATAAAATCATCTGGTTTTTGAGAAATACCAAAGTGCAGTATAGATAGCATAGCTCCATAGACTTAACTATCATGTCATTAGTGAAACCCTAAGTTTTACATCTGTAAAATGAGGAAGTGAAACAGGATCATGTAGATAAATCTACCAGTCTGAAAATTCAAGAATCATCAATGAGCTGACACAACATGGTTGAGGGGGAACAATTAGTAAAGTGCATTCAAAAAATTGTGAGTATATTTAAATGTGGTGAAAATTATGCTTATGTTGAAGCATGGTTGGAGACATAATAATGGTATTTACTGAGACAACATATAAATTTTAAAAAGTGACATTTTCAAAGAATAATTCAAAAAAAATTTAAAAAAAATTATATATTAGTATGTTAAATCCATGGCATTTGTGGGAATCCAGGAGTATTTCTGATGCGCCATGGCACATGATATTTCATACCTTTAGAGAGTTAGGTTAAAAATCCAGATTATAGGACTACATTCCAGGGAACATTAGACAAAGTATAGAACTAAAATAAATTTTCTACAAATATATGTGTGACAAATTCATGTTGTAAGTGTCAATATTTAACTGATTTCTCCTTAATAATAATTATTTTGCCTCATTACTGAAGCACTGATAGTTAAAGTTTAAAAAGGAAGTGGGTCCAGGTATGGCAACGCATGCCTGTAATCCTAGCACTCGGGGAGGCCAAGGCAAGTGGATTGCCTGAGCTCAGGAGTTTAAAACCTGCCTGAGCAAGAGCGAGACCCCGCTTCTACTAAAAATACAGAAAAGCTAACCAATTGCAGCGAGAGCCAATAGTCCCAGGTATTGCAGAGGCTGAACCCGAGAGGTTGAGGTTGCTGTGAGCTATGGTGGTGCCAGGGCACTCTACCCAGGGCAGCAGATGGAAACTCTATTTGAAAAAGGGGGGAGGGGTTTAACGCTTTATAATTTTGTTATAAGGAAAGATAACAAATAGGAACTATGTATCTCAGATTTTGAATTAACTTTATAAAGCCAGGTACAGACATCCAAAGGTAGGATAACTCTATATGCAAGTGACAAATTTACAGAGTGAGAAATTAGGATTCTTCATAAAAAGAAGAAGGCATTGAAGGTCATATTTTGATGACAAATGTTTCTATTTTAGTAAGTTTTATGAAGTCCAATATATCCATTTAAATAATCTTCCATCTTTCCCATGATGTTATTTTCTCTCTTTTATACAGGGTGTCCATAAAGTTTATCTGTGATTTAAAATAGTTTAACATAGTAAATTTCACAAACTTTATGGACACCCTACATAATTTCCCTCTTGAGGTATGTTTTGCATGATTAATACAAACTTTATGCTTGTTCACCTTTTGAAGATTGCCTCAGAATTTTAAGTATTTTTAAATGGATATTTAAAAATTTTAAAGTGAAATAAGAATAAATTAAGAGGTTGGGATATCATTTATACAGAACATGAGGATTTTGCGCATACTTTAATGTATCTTATGAAAATTGTGAATAATTGTAGATGGGCAGATACGAAATTGGAAATAATTTTCAATAAAGGGCATCCAAATGGGAGCAGAGGCGGTCAAACTTTCCCTCTTTGCTGATGACATGTTGTTATACTTAGAGAACCCCAAAGACAACCACAAGACTGCTGGAAGTGATCGAAAAGTACAGTAATGTCTCAGCTTATAAAATCAATCTCCATAAATCAGTAGCCTTTATATACATTAATACAGTCAAGATGAGAAGCTAATTAAGGACACAATCCTCTTAAAAGTAGCTTCAAAGAAAATGAAATACCTAGGAATATAGCTAACAAAAGAGGTGAAGGACTTCTATAAAGAAAATTATGAAATCCTAAGAAAAGAAATGGCAGAGGATATTAATAAATGGAAGAACATACCATGCTTATGGCTGGGAAGAATCAAATTGTCAAAATGTCTATACTTTCCAAAGCAATTTACTGATTCAACGCCATCCCGATTAAAATACCAACATCATACTTTCAAGACTTGGAAAAATAGTTCCTCATTTTATATGGGACCAGAAAAATCCCTGTATAGCTAAGGCAGTTCTTAGTAATAAAAATAAAGCTGGGGGCATCAGCTGTACTACAAGGCCATAGTGACCAAAAACAGCATGGTATTGGCACAAAATAGACACAGACATCTGGAAGCAAATAGAAAACCAAGAAGTGAAACTAACATCTTACAGCCATCTGATCTTTGATAAACCAAACAAGAATATACACTGGTGGAAAGGATCCCTATTCAATAAATGGCACTGCGAGAACTGGACATCCACATGTCCAAAATATTTTCTCTATATAAAATATGATGTTTGAAGCACTATACCCATTAAAATAATTTTGCACCAGGTAAACTATTTTTAAAAATGACACATAAGTGGAATAAAGGAATTCGAAATGCAGAGTTAGGTGAAAGATGGTGAAGGTATAATTGCTTTTTACTATGCTTTCTTTTACCTTTAATTAACTTTATTTCTATTTTTAAGAATTTTGACCTCATGTTCACCTTCAGTCTATGGCATTATTTTGCATTCAAAATGAGACACCTGATTGTGAGAAAAATGAATGTGAATTCAACAGACAACATAATATTTTCAGCTAGAAATGTTTAATATTTTAATTATTATTTAAAAATACAAAAGAAAAATGGCAACTTTATTCTGCATCTGAAATTGTCACATAACGATAGTGAAACCTGTAACTTTTCTTAGGGATTTTTTTTCACAATGTTACTAACAATTGATTAAGGTATTCCTCATAGGGTATCTGCTCTAACCCTACATCTCCATGTGCTTTTATGCTCCATGTAATCTCAAGGTGAAAGTCGTCTGAGAGAAGGCTATCTTGTGATTCTACCAGATTGGTTACCATGATACACCTTATATTTTTAGTAAGCTGCATTACAGTATTTAATCTAGAGCACAATATCTGTCAGGAGCCAAAACCATGCCTGATGCATCACTGTACATATACAAATGTTATATACCCCGGTATATATATATGTAAAACTATTGACCTGCATGTATTTATGTATTTTTATTATGTATAAAAAATCATATATATACATATATATATACACACACACATACACATACTACACAGTCAAAAGCAGATAGTCAAGGAACTGTGTTCTCCTCTGCTCAGGTTGTATTAACAAAATGCAAAAGACCAAGTAGCTTAAAAAACAGAAATTAGTTTTCTCACAGTTTTGGTGGTCAGACATTCAAGCTCAAAATGTCAGCAGGACTGGTTTCTGGGAAGACCTCTCTTCCCGGCTTGCAGGTGTCCAGCTTTTCACTACGTTGTCACTTGACATTTTCTCTGTGCAAGAATGGAGAGAGAGAATTCTGATGTCTCTTCCTCTTTTTGTAAATGCTCCAGTCCTATCAGATTAAGACCCCACCCGTATGACCAGATTTAACCATAATCCTCCTTTAAAATCATATATAGAAATACAGTCACATTGGGGGTTATGGCTTCAGCACATGAATTTGGACAAGGCAGGTGCGCAATGCAATTTATAACAGACAGTATGATAAATTTACCCCAGGACATCATTTAAGAACATTTATCTTTCTTTCCCAGCATTCCTTGGATATTCTATTTCTCATTTATTCGTGCAAGTCATCTCTTTACCATGTCCATACTCAGGGACATAGAATAGAATGGAGAAGAAGACAAATATCCCTCCCTTTAAGAATATGCAAGCAAAGTCTTACCCATTTCTTTTCATGAATACAATCCATTGGCCATAATCTAGATATTGTCCTCATCCTGCTTAAAGAAAGTTAGGAAATAATGTTTATACTGCTCTATAATGTGGCAACTAAAATCAGGGATCTTTCTCTGCAAAAGAAGAAGAGAAAAGATGAATAAGTACAAGGAACAATCTTTAACATTCAGATAAAATAAAACTATTTTTATAGTTAAAAAGTAACTTAAAACATCACAAAAACTGGAGTTTGGAGTTTAAGTTCTACTCTGCTAATTATCACCTGTGCAATCTTTCATAAATTTTCTATTATAAATTTGTATTAAAGGTTAAATTGAAATAATATATTTCATTGAATTTTTATAAATACCAACAAGGCAATGTTTGAGAAAGTAATTTGTAAACTCCAAAGAGTACTGTAATTCGGTGTGTTATATTTTTATCCACTTATGGTAGAGTTTACTCGAATAGCCATACATGAATGTCATAACTCTCTTGTGTCCTTGAACTTTCTTCACTGGATCACACATAATTTCAAAGTGCTAGTTGTTGTTGATGAAATTTCCCCTTAATTTAGTTCTACGTATTTACTACATCCCAGAAATTCCAACTGAATATTCTATTTTTTTTTTTTTTTGTACAAAAGGTCTTTATTGGCGGGGGATGCTGCAGAGCAGCATTAAGGAGGAAGGAAAAGAGAGAGAGAGAGAGAAGGGGGGCAGAGGGGGCAGAGAGGAGAGAGAGAAGAGAGAGCTAAATATTCTATTAACTGTGCCTGTTTTTCTCTTTTCCAATATAATCACAAATAATATTCTAAATATTTTAAAACTTTTCTGGTAAGAAAAGGAAATATGGGCCTGGGAAGTGCATTGGCATAGTATTTTATGGGAAAGCAGATGTACTTATCCAACCAAATTTGAATAAATCATTAAACTTACAATAACCTGTTATGTGGGTATAAGAACATTATGTGTCAGTTTTAAGGCTATTGAAATATCTAAGTTGATCCAGTAAGTGGACTTGGCTTAGTGTTTATATCATGTTTTGCTTGGTTTATATGGTTGGCTAAATGAAATAGACATCTATGAGGTGGATTGCTAATGTGGCAATACAATCAGAGAAGAAAGGAAAGAAAATCACCGGTTAATTAATATGCTTAGTTCTAAGTTACAAAAATCACTTCATAAAGCTTTTTTTTTAATAGAATACATATTATGATTTGGTTTTATGATGTTTCTTGTTCCATACTGAAGAGTAAACTTTTAACATAATGCAAACTTCTTCAGATCTTATTATTAAATACAAGAGAGGAGTGATTCATCTCAGAATACTTGTCAACAAGCACATTGTGTAGTTTTGAAAACTTCACCTGTGTAAACACATCATATCTGGCCACAGCATATCTTCCCAAACATCTCCTCTTATAACAACATCTGACAAATAATGGGCATTCAAACCAATATATAGTTCCTGACACTGTAGAACACAATTCCTTGATATTCTTCTTAGGGACTTTTTTTTTTTAATCTCTGTTAATGTGTACCTTGTCATTTTTTTTGCTAAGATGTAGATTTTTCTAAGTCTGCATCTGGGAGCAAAGTATCTGATTATCTCATCACAGTAGTCAAATACAATGGCCTCCTGCTCTCCATCCTTCGCCCCAGTTTTTCTTTCTAGTGTGAGGGGATTGTTATCACACTTAAATGTACTTCATTAAGTAAACTCATTCTTTAGCCTCATCATATACTTCAAGGAACACATCTTTTGTTAAAAAGAAAAATAATCTTCTTCATTAACTTATCTAATACAAATCAATAATGAATTTTAATATTACAAGATGAAATACGTATTTTTGTTCAAAATCAATTTTATATTTTATATTATGGGATCCAGACAGTACTTAATTTTAATTACATTTATTATTATGTCCTGCTTTAGTAAGCAAATATGTATCCTCTGTCCACTGGGACCAGTTCTTCTCTCATAGAATCACCTTTTTATTTGTGTCATCTAATTTTTAAATTAAATTACTTAAAAATTTACTTTGGGTATTGGTATGTGTATATAAGAGAACCTATGGATGTTTTCTAAGGATTAATTAAGTTACATGCTACTCTGTAGAGCTTAATTCACTCAAATTTCTACAGGTCAATGCCACATTTTTAGATAAAAGTAATAGCTAACATAATGGCTAAATTAACTTTATGTTCTATATACATATACTGAACGTGCCAAACAAATGTATACACACTTTTAAAAAGGAAAAAAAATTGCATTAAAGTTGTAACTCTCAATATGTACTGATAATGTTTGTCATGATCTGTATTGCATCTCGTATCTCTTGTAATTGCATAAGTCAATTATGACTTGAATATTACAATTTTAACATCGTTTTTTCTTTCTTAAAATGTGTATGCATGTTTTGCGCACCATTTGTATATATGTGAAAATATGATTACAATGATGTAATTGAATAAACATTCATTTGATTTGTGAAATATTTTACAACTTAAGAAAAAAATACAGTACTTCTCATTTGCACTGTTGGAATCTGAGGTGTCAGATTACAACTGGATGTGTTTTCTTTTAGTTGTTTACAATGAGACAAACAAGTAAAAACTGAAAATGGAATAATATCAAATATAAATTCAATAGTGTAGGTTTCATCTTTATAGGGTTGCCATCACCAATCCTGTCTTCAGTGATGTGACTGGTGTACCCAAGTCCTATGTCTAGATTTAATTATGTACAGCACATTTTATATCGGCATATTACATTTTCTATGCCTTAGGCACTGCTTTTATTTTCATGACATTCTGTTACTTACACCAATCTGTTTCTGCAAAACAGATTTTACCTCTGCATTTTATAGGACAATGTAATTTCTTTCACTTTAGATCATTTTATACTGTCTAGAAAATTCAATTAGCAGTTTGCTGCTCATGTTATCACAATGTTATAAAAACTTTTATTAAGTATGAATAAGTATAAGTTTTTTCAATGACACAGATAAGTTGTTTTAGGATGAATATAATGAAATACATTTGTAGAAATCTTGAGATAAAAACTTTATTGTTATTATTTGCAAAGTTTCATTGTTATTACGGTGTCGGTTGATAAATTACATTAAAATCAAACAATCCGACCGATCAATTTTTATGGAGATCTGGGTAAGGTTGAGGGCTTTTTTTTAATTTTTCTGCTCCATAAATAGAAGTTGTTCTTAGATTGTTTATTATGGCACAGAGATATTTCTAAACTACTGATGACCAACTATTGATATGTACTTTTATCTGCAGTTCCCGTTTAGTTACCAAAATTACATACTTCTTAGTAGTAACTGCCTTATTCCACTTTGTACCTTTAGTAAAATTAACTCAAATCTTATCATGTAGTAAATAATCAATAGGTTCAAGTAACATTGAATTAAAGTTGGAGATTAATGTCAGGATCAAACATATGTAAATTATGATTATAACAAAATTTTTATATGCCATGTGTGAAACACTACAAAAAAGGAAAATATCAAGGTGTTATAACAAATAATTTCAGACAGGTCTAGGAGAGACAGGAAAAGAAGAAAGTATCTGAAAATATCACACCAATGACTGACAGCAAGGTAAGGATTTTGTTAAAATATCCTAGCTCCAGAGGTATATATAAATAATCTCTAAGTACTGCTGATGCCCAAAGAATGAATTGATAAAAAGAAAAAAATAGCAAAAAAAAAAAAATACACTATGAACTTCATTGAGAATTTTAATATTTTTGAACTTTAAAGAATAATTATACTTCAAAGTATGTTTCTTTCTCAACTAAGGATGTTAAATATCCTAAAGCTTTAGAGACTTTGCAAAAACAAAAACCAAAAACCTGGAGAAAATGATAGGAAGATTATAAACATTGTGCAATAAGATGTTTTTCTTTTTTCTTGGTTTTCTTTTTTTTTAGTCTAATTTCTTGATTTTTTTTTATTAAATCATAGCTGTGTACATTAATGCAATCATGGGTACAATGTGCTGGTTTCATATACAATCTGAAATATTTCCATCAAACTGTTTAGCACAAGGGTATTGACGAAGATGTTTTGGTTTTGAGGCTTTGGGGGTCACAAATAACTTCCTATTTGTTAATTTAATGTATATATAAAAGTTTGCCTTTTCTAAAATTCCTTTGAGTCCAATGAATTACAGTAGAAGTTTTATTAACTGTAGTTCAAACACAAAGGAGTGACTTACCTTGGAACACAGAAAAATCTATCTGTTCCATTTACATTATTCTTTTTACATAAAACTTCATGATTTATATCTTTGTATACCAATGACGAGGAAACTATTTTTTTGTGTGCTCCAGGGATTTCAGTTTCCCTATATAACAAGGCTTTAAATTGTTAATCTTGTTCTTTATATAAACTCTCTGTAGTGTGTAATTTATAGTACCTTAAAAGTAATTTTATGCTGCTGGATAAAATAATGGTCCAATGAGGAAATTTTATATAAATAACAATATATACACAGTCAATGCATAAGTATTCAAGGGTGGGTACTGAAATTTGGAAGTTTTCTTAGCCATTAAATATTTTGTTGCTTTCGTTGATAACATTGTTTTTCACTAGTGAGCTGTAAAAAACTGGGATGCCTAATAATCCTTTTTCTAGAATTCTCATAAACATGTGCTATATACATAATTTTTATATAGACACATATATTGATATCATATGTAATTATATAATATATTTGTATTATATCACATATAATTATATAATATATTTGTATTATATAATTACAAGTTTATTACCTGCAAAACCTATATACATCTTTATACATGTACAGAACACACCTCGTACATGTAGCAGTAATACACTTGCCTTTTGAAAAACTACACTGACAATAAATTGTATAATTTAAAAATAATTTTAGGTTATTTAATTTTTGCCCATTTCTTAAGCACACTGAATGTCCTACTATTTCTTTTATGTGTTTAATTTTAGCTGAGTGTCAATCAAGTAGTTTTACTTTAACTGAGGGTAACTCAAGTCATGGTTATAGGGCTTGGATAAGGCTATGGATCCTTTCAGTTTTGATCCAGGCAGAACATTTGAGGTAAATATGTTGAATAAAACGCTAGAGTTGAGAGTAATAGAGAAGGAATCAACCAGTCATTGATTGAATGCTGAAGGAAAATGCAAATCTTTGCATATTAACAAATGTGAAAAAACTATGAAATTGACCAACTAAGAAATTAATATTAAAAATTTTGTAAGTGAAGATTTTTGTTTGCAGGTGTTGTTAGCCATATTGCCCCCTTCTTTTCTTGGTATGGATATTTATACATATGTAAATGTTCCTTTATATTTTTTTCTTAGAAAAATAATCTCAAATTTATAGAAGAGTTCGAAAACATAGAGAAAATTATCTCATTTTTAACTAAGAATTGATTATATTTTCTCCTATTTTCTTTACTATGCTCTCTCTCTGAAAGTATATGCACATGTGTATGTGTACACACACACACATACTTTTTCTTAATGAATTAATTTTTAAAATTATTGGATACTTCATGTCTGATATTAACTAAAAACAAGGAAATGTTCTTAAGGAACAGAAACAAAATTAACATTTATATGATTTTAAAATTTCTGCTTTTATTTTATTTTGTCAGTTTACCTAATAACCATTAATGGCTTTTATACCAGTTTTCCTTGTCCCGTACATAATCCCTTTTCAGGATAACATGTTTCATTTTGATGTCATAGTATTTTGTTCTCTTCGGTCTCAAATAATTCTTCATAATTACGGGCAGAATGATTCTGCATTTCAGGTTGGGATTTTGCATAAATGATTCATGTCCTTTTCAGGTTCCATCTGTTCCTCATTTGTTATCGTAAGTTTGATCTTCTGGTCAAAGTGTTTTCTGGCTTCACTACCATCTAGTAACTATTTTCTTTTTTCAATTGACAAGCAATCTGTGAGATGTCACTTGAGACAGTGGAAATATCCTGCTCCTCACAATTTCCTTTCACCTTCCTTACTCCCATATAGCATTCATTAATTATTATGGCTTGGAGCAGTCTAACTATGATGGTGGCAAAACGACTATTTTACAGCTACAGCATTTTGTGCACATGAATCAATCACCATTCCCCTATAAAGGGCATCTCTTCCTTCTCCATCATTAATGTATTGGGAGGTAGTTTTGTTAGTCGCTCATTATTGTTCTTAATTAGTCCATTGTTTAAGTTGCCTCAGATTTTGCCAGAGGAGAACCTTTGATTTGATTTTTATGACCTTTTTACATGCCCCATTATAAATTTTTTGGAGGAAGAGTGCTTTTTAAATTTCAGGCATGAGTATATGCTGCAGGTTTATCTCAGACATTGCCTACCCTAGCCCTTGAATCAGACTCTTTCTCATGGCACCATAGTTTCTTCAAGAAGTAGTAAAATAATGAATTAAGATTTAGATGCTAGATGTGCTCATTGCTATCAGGATGGCTTTGTCTCTCTAGGCGCCTTAATTATGTATATTAACAGAAAGTATGTGGTCAGATTTAGTCCTCAAATTACTTTCTCTATTCAAAGGATTCTTTGTCTTCATATATTCCATGTTTCTATCTTCCTTCTTCCACAGTAATAACACAGGGTCTCAGCAATATCATCATACTAATTTGTTTATTCATTTTTTCCACTATTTCACCACAGTAGTGGTGACTATTAAAACAATATCTGAGTTCTAGAAAAAACTTTTCCAAATATGAGAAGTTATAAAAATGATCACTGAAAATAAATATAGGTTAATTAAAATTAAACAATCTTAGGGACAGAATGAAAAATGGCAGCTACCTGTAGTCCAAGCTACTGGGCACCTGACAAAGTGAATCACTTCAGTCCATGAATTTGACTTTGCTGTGAGCTATGAGATGCCATGGGACTTTAACTGAGTGAAACTCTTATCTTAAAAAAAATAAAAATAAATTTTAAAAAAGGAAAAGAAAAGGGACAAAAGCTACAAGACATGCAGAAACAATAAAGAAAAAGGCAATAGTAAGTTCTTCTATATCACTATTACTTTAATTGTAAGTGGATTAAAACCCTCAATCAAAAAGCATGTTTAACTGAATGGATAAAAAATAAAAACAAAAAACAGATTCAATTACATGCTATCCATAAAAAAAATTTCCCTTATGTCTACGAATATATATCAACTGAAAGTGGAATGTAATAAAAAATATTCCATGTACTATAATAAAGAGAGCAGAGTGGACTATCCCAATATCATAAAAAGTAAACTTGCTGTAAAAGACTGCAACAGGAGATGAAGAACATCATATGAAGATTAAAGGGTAAATGCACCAAAACTCCTTGCAAACACTATCATTACTCTTGTCACTCTCTTAGTCTCTTTTGGTCTTTTTTCTCTAATTCTTATCTTTCACCCTCCCTTCTGCAGTATAAGTACCAGTTATTCTTTAAAGTTTTGATAGAATGCAGGTGTGAAACTGTCCATCCAGGGCTTGTTTGCTTTAGTTGGAAGATTTTTCATTATTTCCTCAAACTCGGTGCTTGACAATGGTCTGTTCAAGAGTTCTCTTCCTTCTTGGTCAAGTCTAGGAAAACAGTGTGATTCCAGGTTTGGCAAATTTCCTCCACATTTTCAAATTTCTTGGCATAGAATTTCTTGTAGTAGTCAGAGGTAATATCTTGTATCTCTGTGGTATCTGTGGTTATTTCCCCTTTTTCATGTCTGATTGTGATTAATAGAGATTTTACTTATCTCTTTTTAGTTAATCTCTCCAAAAGTTTATTAATTTAGTTTATGTTTGTGAAGAATCAGCTTTCTGCTTCATTAATTTTCTGAATGATGCTTTTGATTTAAATTTGATATAATTCTGCTTTGATTTTGGTTATTTATTTTTTTAGATTGCTTTTGAATTATATTTCTCACTCCTAAGGCGATCACTTATGTTGTCGATGTGCTCTTTTTCCTTTTTTTGGATGTAGGTACCTAATGTGATAAATTTTCCTCTTAGAACTGCTTTTTCAGGATCCCATAGTTTTGTTACCTTGTATTTTCATTATTGTTATATTCTTGGAATGTAATAATTTCCTCCTTGTCTCTGCTTTGACCCATATGTCATTCATTATAAGGTTGTTGAATTTCCATGCCTTTGTGTGGGGTTGAAAATTTTTCTTGGAGTTGAGTGCCATGTTATGGCCTTGCAGTCTGAGAAGATACAAGGTATAATTTCAGTTCTTTTAATTCTGTTGATATGTGATTTGTATCCTAGGATATAATCTATTTTGGAGTATGTTCTATGGGTTGACAAGAAGAACAGATATTCCTTAGTTTGGGGATGGTGTATGTATATGTCTATTAAGCCAATTTGTTCTAGAGTCTCATTTAAGTCCCTTGTATATTTGTTTAGTTTCTATTTAGAGGATGTGTCTAGTGCAGCCAAATGGGTATTAAAGTCCCCAGATATTGTGGCGTTATAGGATATCATATTGCTTGGACAAATCAAAATATGTTTCATGAATCTTGGAGTATTTATATTGGGCTATTAAATATTAAGAATGGACAAGTCTTCTTGTAGTTATCCCTTGACCAGAATGAAATGACTGCCTTTCTTTTTTTTTGACTGTAGTTGCTTTAAATCCACTTGTATCTCAAAATTAGATTGTGATTCCTCCTGTCTTCTGATTTCCATTTGCCTGAAATATTGTTTTCTAAACTCTCACCCGGTATTGTTTGGTCTTTCAAAGTTTAGTGTGTTTCCTGGAGACATCATAAGAATAGTTTGTGCTTTTTCATCCAATCAGCCAGCCTGAGCTTTCTGAGTGGGCAATTCAAGCCATCAACATTTATTGAGAGAATTTATAACTGTGGTGGAGTCTATTCACTTTATCTTATGAAAGTTCATTGCTTAATTTTATCCTTTGTACGCTTGTAGAATCTGGGTCTTGTCCTTTAGTTTCTGGATGTTTGGTTTCCTGGTGGTTCATTGTGGTGATCAATGTGTAGAATAGGTCTAAATATTTCCTGTAAAGCTGGGCTTGTGATGAATTTCTTCAATGTCCATATATCTTTAAAAGAGTTGATTTCATCTTCAATTTTGATGCTTAGTTTATCAGGATACAAAATTCTGGGCTGAAAGTTGTTTTGTTTAAGTAAGTTAAAGGTAAATGACCATTCTCTTTTGGCTTGGAAAGTGTCAGATGAAAAATACACTGTCACCCTGATGGATCTGCCCCTGTAGGTCAATTGGCACTTATTCCTGGCTCCTTTCAGAATTTTCCCTTTCATTTTAACTTTGGACAGGTTCTTCATTTCCCATGGGACCAGGAAGAAAACCTACATATAAAAGGCAGTTTTTAGTAATAAAAACAAAGCTAGAGTCATCACTCTACCAGACTTTAAGTTATATTACATGTTCACAGTGATCAAAACCGCATAGTTTTGGCACAAAAACAGAGACATAGACATAGGGAACTGAATAGAAAACCATGACAATAAACCAGTCTCTAATAGCCATCTGATCTTTTATAAAACAAACAAAAGTATATACTGGGGAAATAAATCCGTATTCAATGAAAGGTGCTGGGAAAACTGCATAAGCACATGTAAAAGGTTGACACTCGACTCACACCTTTCACCACTTACAAAAATTGACTCAACATGGATACAAGACTTAAATCTAAGACACGAAATGATAAAAATTCTAAAAAACATAATTGGGGAAAAACTCTTGAGGTTGTTGGCCTGTAGATAAAATTTATAAAGAGGACTTTGCTGGTAATTGCAGTAATAGCAAAAATAAACATATGTGACTGAAAAGGTTCTGCACAGCTAAAAACACAATTAAAGTAAATAGACAACCTTCTGAATGGAAAAATATATTTGCATGCTACAAATATGACAAAAACTGGATAACTAGGATTTATAGAGAATGTAAATTAATCAACAAAATAATTGCAACCATTCCCATCCACCACTGGGCAACACACATGAATAGAACCTTCTCTGGGAAAGAAGGACAAATAGCTAACAAACCGTATGAACAAATGCTCATCATCCCTAAAATGAAAATCAAAACCATCCAGAGATATAACCTAACCCCAGCAAGATTAGCCCACATCACAAAGTCCCCAAGTTGCAGATGCTGGTGTGGAGGTGGAGAGAGGGGAACACTTTTCCACTGTTGGTGGGACTGGAAAGTAAAACAGCCTCTTTTGTAAGAAGTACAGAGAATCCTCAAAGAACTCAAATCAGACCTCCCATTTCACTCCACAATCCCACCACTAGGTATCTACCCAGAAGGAAAAAAAAATGATTTTATCATAAGGACATTTACACTAGATTATTTATCGCAACTTAATTAATAATTGCCAAGATGTGGAAACAACCCAAATGCCCATCAACTCAGGAATGGTTTAACAAACTGTGGTATATGTATACCACGGAGTACTATTCTGCTGCAAGAAAAGATGGTGACTTTACATCTTTGGTATTAACCAGGATAGAGTTGAAACACATTCTTCTTAGGAAAGTATCACAAATGGAAAAGCAAATATCTAATGTACTCAATATTAATATGAAACCAGTAGACAATCTAATACATGTACACATAGGAGAAAAACTCAATTCAATTCAAGTTGGGAAAGAGGAACAAAGGAAGGAGGAGTGTGGAGGAGGGCATGATTGTCGTGCTCCCACTTAATGGGTAAGATGTAGGGGTAGATGACACACCTTGGTTGTGGAACACAACTGCAAGAGAGAATTTACCTACCAAATTGTCTGGTTATTTGTACCCTCACATTATCCTGAAATTAAAAAAAAAGTCAAAATAGAAAGTAGTTTATTTGAAAAAGGCAAAGAAATAAATCATTAAATATAGTCAAAAAAATTAACAAAACTTCAGCTTTAGTAGATAGATGTTAATTCTCACTAATGATAATTTTAGAGAAAATAATTTCTGAGTACTCACAGTAGCATCTTCTTCTATTACATATTTACATGTCAGACTTCTCTGTCACTTCAGAAACATCATTTATTTTTAGTTCTAAAACATTTTCTTCAATATTTTCTTACAATGTTAGGATTTGGTTTATATTTGTAAGTTTTTGATATACCTCAGACTGATATTTTATAATAATATACATAGAAAAATCGATTTAAAATAAAACAGATTTTTATCAGTCTGGTTTGGTTAGTAAGCAGGAGCCTCTATAGGTATTACTAAGACATTATGTTAACAGAAGCACAATTCCTAAAAGAAAACTTATAAAAAATTAAATAGCTAATACCTGATTTCTAAGTGAAGCATAAAAATAAGAAAGCACAACTGAAAAGAGATGCATGGAAACTTAAAATCAGAATTTATAGAGCACATCTAGAAGTCATTAAGGAAAAGAAAACCAAACTAGTTAGAAAATGGATAAAAGTGAGAAAAACAAAAAATTCACTGGAGAAGAAACTGACTGGTCAATGAATATGAACTGTAACACTATTTTTTAGGGAAATATAAATTTATCCCTGAAAGAAATAAATAACATATTACACTGGCCAGATTGACAACAGTCAAAAGCAATGAGAGAGAGAGAGAGAGAGAGAGAGAGAGAGAGAGAAGAAAAAAGGAAGGAAGGAAAGAAAAAATGAAGGAAGGGAGGGAGGGAGGGAGGAAAAGAAAAGGAAACACTGACAATACTCAGTGTTTGATAGAGATTTGTACCAATGGGAGGGTAAACATCGTGCTTTTATGAGTCTGCTTGATATTATTTAGCAAGCACTAAAATGCATATTTTCCATGGTCTCGTTAATGACCTCTTTGTATGTATGAATATGTATATGTGTATACATGTGCGTGTATTCATTATATATAATCTTTTTTCAAAATCTCATTTTGTCTTTTTTTAAAAAAATACTGACATCATTTTTGTAAATTCAATGAGGATGAGAAGTGTTTACAAGATAAACAATGTATACTCATAATTTTGGAGACTTTGCATCCTTGTGTGTTGGGGAAGGTTCATTTTATGATTGTTGCTCTTCCTAAATTCATAGAAACTTTTTTTCCATTTTTAAACTCATCCTCGGTTAATACTTACAAAATGCTTGCTGAGTGTCTAAATTCAACATTTCAAAATTTATGCCTTTAAAATATTTAGGAAAAATGTTTATTTTTTAATGATTATTTTCAGGTCTTACATAATAGCAATATCATGAAGAGCACACATTGATTATTTTTTGTGGATGACTGATGATTTAAACACATAATAGAAAAATCACAATACTGCCATAACCGTGATCTGAGAAAGTTATGGAAATTTGAACACCCAACAAAATTATTTTTTCATATAACAAGCATTCTGCTTTATATATGTAGACTGTGCTAAAAACATATTTTGATGTTTTTTAGTCTGATATCATGTGCTTAAAAGTTTCATAAAGGATGATTTTTATATATAAGGCAAGAATTTTGGCACACAGAGACATGGATTTAGAAATACCAAAATATGTTTGTGTTGCACAAAAATATTTCTATTACATAGAAATTTCAGCAGATTGGCAATTGGGAGTATGAATAACTGAAAGTGGGTGATGTGATAGTGCATGTTAACTAGTCAAAAAAATTACAAGAAATGATAGTAACTGTTTGACCATGTGCTGCTAATATGTGGGCTGTAAAGTAGTGCGAATCTTGAAGAGAAATTTCAGAGACAAGAGAGAAAGAAATTAAAGCTGCAGCTGAGATCTTAATTTTCAATCTGTGAAGTGCGCTTATTTCTAATTCAATAAGCTAAGCCCTTATATAGAAATAAAAAAAATCCTTCATTAATTTTAAATGTAAATCTATATTAAACCAGATAGTGAAGAGATAACTTGAAAAGATATTGTATTATTTTTGAATATTAAAATATCAACTTCTTTGAGAGAACAACTAGAAAGGATTCTTGCAAACTCCAACATCTTAATTCTACCTGTGAATTTTAAGCTGGAAGAAAAGAAGGAAGGAAGGAAGGAAGGAAGGAAGGAAGGAAGGAAGGAAGAAAGGAAGGACGGAAGGAAGGAAGGAAGGAAGGAAAGAAGGAAGGAAGGAAGGAAGGAAGGAAAATGGAGCCAGTGTCTGAAATTAGATTGGTCAGGAAAGAGGTTATCTATTTTTTTTTTTTTTTTTTTTTTTAGATAAAGTCTCACTTTGTTGCCCTGGATAGATTGCTGTGGGGTTACAGCTCACAGCAACCTCAAACTCCTGGGCTCAAGTGATCCTCTTGTCTTAGTCTCTTGAGTAGCAGGGACTACAAGCACTAGCCACCATGCTCAGCTATTTTTAGAAAGGCAATCTTGCTCTTGCTCAGGCTGGTCTCAAATTCCTGAGCTCAAGCAATGCACCTGCCATGGCCTCCCAGAGTGCTAAGAGTTATTTAAGCATTATGTGATAAGAAAGAAATATGTGAAGAGAATATTATGCAATAGATTATTGCAAGGAGTTTTCCTATTTTATGCAAGCTCTTTTAAAAAAACTTCTCAAAGTATTAAGGGAGTACAAATGTTTTCATGACAAAGATACCTTGTAGACTGCTCTAATCAGGGCTTTTGGTGTGTCCGAGAGTACAGTAGTATTCCTTGTACCAACCAGGTAAGTTTATCCCACCTTTCCCAATTCCCATCCTCCCTACTTCTTGGTTTCCAATATCCTTAATAAATCATTGTGCTAGTTTGTATCCATTGTTTAGCTCCCACTTTCTCACTTATTAATGAAAACGTATGATGCTTTGTTTTCCATTACTGAGATACTTCACTTAGGAATAATGCTCTCCACCTCCATACAAGTTGCTGCAAATGACATTATTTTATTCCTTTTTATGGCTGAGAAGTACTCAATGGTACAGGTATACCACATTTGCTTTATAAAGCTCATGAATATGTGGCCACTTAAGTGGGTTCCACATCTTTGCAACTATGAATTATGCTATAATAAACATTGGGTACAGTTTTTGTTTTTGATAAAAAGACTTTTGGGGGTAGATATTCAGGAATGGGATTGTTGGAGTGAATGGTAGTCTAGATTTATTACTTTGAGGAATCTGCATATGGCTTTCCAGAGCTGTATTAATTTGAAGCCCCACCAACAGTGTATAAGTGTGTAACTCCTGTCTCTCTGCATTCATGCTAGCATCTATTATTCTTTGACTCTTAATAATGGCCATTCTGATAGGAGCAAGGTGGTATCTTATTGTCATGTTAATTTTCATTTCATTGATGATGAATGATATTGAGCACTTTTTCACATGTTTGTAAGTCCTTTCTCTCCCTTCTATTCAACTTACTACTGGAATTTCAGGCCACAACAATCAAGCAAGAGAAAAATTAAAGGGCATCAAATCTGGAAAGAGGGGGTCAAACTTTCACTGTCTGCTGATGAAATAATCTTGCTTCTGGAAAACTCTACAGACTCCAACAAAAAGACTCCTAGAATTGATAAATAAATTCAGCAATGTCTCAGTTTACAAAACCAATGTACCTATCAACAGCACATCTTTGTACTAATAATGATAGGGCTGAGAGCCAACCAGGATTCAATACCATCCATGATAGCTGCAAAGAAAACAAAACAGCTAAGAGTATTCACAGCAAAGGAAGTAAAAAAATCTCTACAAGGAGAAGTATAAAACCCTGATGAAAGAAATCTCTACAAGGAGAAGTATAAAACCCTGATGAAAGAAATAGAAGGTCACATATATGAGAAAGATCCCTGGCTCATGGATTGGTAGAATCAATGTAATTAAAATATCCGTATTGCTCAAAATGATTTATACATTCAATGCAATTTCCATCAAAACACCAATGTTTTCTTTCACAGACCTGTTGAAAATAATTCTTATCTTTATTGGGAACCAAAAGGACCCCAAATTTCTCTATAGTTGGAATCACTGATGTTATATTTTTCCATAAAATATCGTCTTTTTGCACATCAAGGCAGTCAGTTTGCCTTATTTCTTGAAGTAGCAATTCAGCATTATTTCATAATATTGTGCCAAGCTGATAAACTCCATCCTGAAAGTCTGTTGCTCATTCAGACACAATGACAAAAAACTTTAACTTTCTGCCTAGCTCCAATGAGCCAGCTCCACGATGAGCCTGATTTCTGACACAGTTGATGTGTAGATTTGGAAATAATGAACTAAAAAGTCCTGACTCAACAACTTTCTTCTCTTCTTAGCTACCTGCCAGCCAATAATATAGATTCAACTCCATTGTTAATGTGAAAACTTTATAGGGCAGTCCTCCAAGCGGAAGCCCTATAGTCGTTGGTGCATTTTGAAGCCCACTTGTCTATAGATAGGCATCATCTTCCCAAATTTATCTTCACATGCTTGATTACTTTTTTCATAGGTTTAAAATATTACCAGGGAGAAAATTTTTCTTCAATATAGATGAAAGTAAATTAATTTGTAGGCACGACTGTGAGTGTTTTGCAAGGCAGTGGTTTGCCCTGTATGCAGTTGCTGTCTTAAAAAGAGGAGGATGAACAACACAGAGGAAGTGATTAGGAGAGGGTCGATATAAAACTCTGAATTATATGGCTTTTAAAATTTCTAGTAACAACATGTCATTTGAACTGAAATTCATTCTAGGTAGTCGAATTTTTAATTCATCCCTTATCCTATTCCTAAAATGTCAGATCTTCAATTGCTACTTATTGTTAGGTATTTGGGGATAAAACGTAAAGCAAAATAAACTTGCAAATAATCCCAAATTGCCCTCCTGCCCTCTTTCCAGGGGAATCATGAGCAATTAAGCAATAGACAAATAATGTGATAAATTTTATAATAATACTAATAATAGATATTAGACCATATAGTACTGTAAGCAGTATCAGTATCCCAAAGCCCTTAGGTATAAGAAATGTCACCTTCTTTCTTGTAAATTAATTACAACCTTTTTACAGACCCTCAGTGCCTCTGAGCTCATAGGAGATGCTGCCTGGTTACAGCTAATGTTACTCTGCTCTGTATTTAGTGCAATCCAGTCAAAAAACATTTATTGAGTTTCTATAATGAACATCATTACAATTCTTGACCTTTCTGTTGCTTCAAAGTATAAGTCATCTCTAGTTTTGGTCTTTCTTAGGCAATGGCAGGGAACAAAATCTAGGTGCCAGGATGTACAGTTGAACACTACTCTCTTGCTTCTCTTTGACCAGTGTAAGATTTCATATGATTGCTGGCTGGGTCTACTCTCTTCCTTCTACTAATATATACTAATTTACTGACAACTTCAACTTTCCTTGATGATTTTAAGATTTTGAACACAAAAGCCTAGAAGTCTTGCTGACTTGTTCTATTCATTTTCCCCTGGCAGAAAACTCCCCTGAGGCAAAAAGTTATGAGACCTGCTATGCTAAGAATTATGGGGAAAAAAGAGAGAGAGAGAGAGAGAGATAGTGTGGTAAGACAGAAAGAAAAAAAAATTCACAAAATCTATCTAAAAATATATCTAACTGCATCAATATAGGGAAGGTCAGTAAAGATTGTATTTAATCTGAAATGTAAGAATCTAAATAGTTTGAGGCAAATGATAAATGCTTGTTTGAGAATCCAAAGACATTTTATGCTTGTAGTTGAGAGGTTTTCAACATAACCATAGCTTAGAACATGAGAGGAAGGTAAAATTAGGGCTAGAGAGAAATAGACAGGCAAGATATATAGGTTGTGATTTCTAAGCTGTTATATTACATGGTGTTGACTTTGTTTCAAGGTCAATGAAAAGTTTTGACAATGTTCAATTACAGAAAAAAATAAGGGTTATGCATTTTAGAAGTTTCACTCTGGTTTCAACCAGGGCGGAAAATCTTCATGCTTCTCACTGATTTTCTTCAACAGCTTTTATTGGACCAGTAATAGTCCCACTCTACTCATTTATTTTATAATAAATCATACAATTCTGTCATAACAATTAAGTATCTTGGCTAATAATTGTTATTTTCATATCAAAGTCCATGCCTGGTGAATTCTAATTAGAGTGTGTTTCCCACTGAAGAAAAGATGTTCTATTATTAACTTACCAAAAGAACTTCAGATATGAAAATAAAATTTTAATATAATTAATCATTGAGTTAATTTAAAAACAAGTTTAAGAATGAATTCTCTTATTTTATTTATTGATAACCACAAATACGCATTTGAAATCTTTCTTTTTCTCATGCTGTAATTATAATAGTATTCACCATATAAAAACATCATGTATCCCTGCTTTTGAAATAAGGATAATTGAAGTCTACCAAATTTTGTTCTAATCCTTCGACTAGAGTTCAGCCACACAACACAGCAACAACTCCTGATGAGTGCCAATACGTGAACACAAACTGATTATAAAAGATCCCCTTCAAAAGAGCATTTTAGTCATTGATATATTTCATCTTACTTTTGTGAAGGCGAAGTAAAATGCTCCCTAGTTTTCTGTAAGTTTGCACAAAGCCTAAGGTGTCTACATGATAGATTCCCTCCCTCAAACACTTAAATCTATGAACTCATGTGTTTTCCCCCTTCCACATCCCTTCTCTTTATCTTCATGGGAATCTTCCTAAGATTCCTAGAAAACATCAGCCACTCTTCTGGTTCAGGAAGTTTCAACCTGCTGTTCCTCTGTCAGTAGAAAATGCTTTTCTTCAAATGTCCACATAGTGTGTTCCTGGACATTTTCAGCCAGTTTCCAAAGCCACTTTTTTAGGAAAGCATTTCCTAACCTCCCAACTTAAAATTGTAGCAACGATCTCTAGTACAGAACTTACAACCCTACCATGCTTTTCTATTTTTTGAAAGTACTTATTACTTTCAAATATACTGTATCCCTTCATAAACCATATATATGTAATTGCAAATAAAGATTTGTGTTTGAATATATGTTAAAGCTAAAAACAAAATAAGGCTCACTAGTTTTTAAGTACACAAAAATAAAATTCTTGAAGCATTTAGAAGTTCATTCATTCATCAAATATTTGTTTGCCACATGATTTCTAAATACTTTTCTAAGTTCTGAAGTTACAAAAAGGAACAGAGCAATATTATGCATATGCATAAATATCTTAAAGATTTGTGTTTAAAGGGGAGGACAAAAATTTAAAAAGAGTTCAAAGTAAATGAGGTTTATTCTTGGAAATGTTGACACCTTTCCAGTAAACTGTAAGTGAATAGGTGTGGATGCATCAGCATAGTCAAATATTGGACTGGTTTTGTAGTATTATTGTTATGATTACTATTAGTATACATCAGGCTTCAAATTCCTGTTTGAAATACTTTGTTTGCAGAGTGATGCCTGTTTAATGCTGAGTTCTCACTCTTCCCCTGTGGTGGGTCCCAGAGTCTCTTCGCATACTTTTCCTTCTCCCATTTTTTTCTCATTAGATTCTGCTGTTACCTTTCATTTGAGGCTTATTCATTCAATGACACATGCTCTAATTTGTATTTAACCCTCATTACTTGGGTCTGGGGAAAATAACTTTCTTCATCCTGCTGCCCTTCTTCTAATTAGAACTGTGGGCTCAATGTATAAGCCAACTGCTCTCCAAAGAATAGGATTTTTTCTCATTTATTATTTTTCTTTAATTTTGGTATCTTCTTTCCCCTTTAAGGGGTATTCACCATATCCTAAGGACAGCAGTTCTTAATTGTCCTGCATTGACAAAGAATAAGCAATAAGTTTGCTCCCCCACCTCCCCAGTGGTAGACAGGGAAGAGGATCCAAGTGGAATTTTCTTTCCCTTCCTGGATGGTGGCTTTTCCCTATCCCAGGTCTACACTACATGGTCATTTGTTGGGCATTTTCCATTCTCTTCTCTAATGACTCACTGGAGATTGTGGTGAAAGTGTGCAAAAGAGTGTGGATTCCAGGATCTTCGGCCTCCACTGGTCTCACACTGGCCTGCCAGCCCACACTCCAGTTTCATTCAATGTACAAGTATTCTGGCTAAATTCCTCTTATTTTTGTTATCTACCTCAGGTGAATGAGTCCTCACATTTCTTCTTCATATACCATGTCTCAAAGATTTCGAACCAGTTGGTTACTCTATGACCTCTTCTCTCCAGTGATTAAAAAAAAATTTGAATTTAAAGCGAGCGAGCTACTTTCAAATTTTGTTGTAATAATTGGAGCACTGCTCTTTCCAGGTTTTTACAGTCTGGGTTAGAAGCTGGAAGAAAAATAGAAATTTCAAGGCATAAACATGTTTCAAGTGACTTCTAGAGGGAAATGAAAGAATGAGTCCATTGCTTTCATATCATTCCTATTTCCCAATCAGATAAAATGAATAGACCAATGATTAACAAGCATGATTTCATACAATGGAAGGAATATCTTAACATAAGAAATTTTACCAATTTCTAGAATTCAAAAAGTGACTAATAGGCTATTGGTGACTCAAAGCAAAGAAGTCAGAGTCTAATGGAAAATGTGGAGAAGAGCAAAGAAACTGAGTTGCCTTTTAAAAGCTAAGAACTCTGGACTTCGGAGACAGCCGGTTTGTCATAAAGAGTGAGAGGTGGAGGCAAAAATCAGGAATACTAACTGAAAACTTGAATGTCATTTACATAACAGTATATTATGCATTCACACTTCCCACCCCTGCCTTTATTTAGAGACTGTAGGGCAGCCAGGAATTTGCCTACCACAAGAAAAAAAATACTATTCTTTTATCACGTATTATATAATCTTTCTGGGGAAGGAGTGAACAGTTAGTAGGGGTGTTGCTGACTTAAGAATAGCCTTCCTTATTATGGCATAAACTTGAACATGTGGTTAGTTCCTTTGGTGCTCACTATAAGGAAAACTCACTATGTAACCAAGTTTTTATTTATTACTATAAGAAAAATTATAATTTAAGCTAATAATTTAAAAGAATTACTTGATTTTGATTTACTGAGTTCCAATCCTTTTCTAAGTTAATATTTCATTAAAAGAAAAAATATTTATCAGACATTTGAAAAAAAGTCAGATATTGAAGGTAAAATGCTAAATTTAAAAAAGCAGGAATGTTGACATAAAGTTTAAAAAATATGAGGAATAAAAAAGTATTTTTAGGGTGGTGCCTGTGGCTCAAGGAGTAGGTCACTGACCCCATATACCGGGGTGGTGGGTTCAAGCCCAGCCGTGGCCAAAAAAAACAGCAAAAAAAAAAAAGAAAAATATTATTAAATTCTAAATATTAGAAAAATATGTAAAGAGATCTTGAATTCACAGTGAAAAGTGATGTATAAAAATGGAAATAGAATAATGTCAGAAGAAATGTCTTTGGAAATATCTTTCCTAAATTTCCAAAATTAAAATATAGTGATAGGTTTATTAGAAGACTGATGTAGTAAGATATTCAAAAATTAGTGAAAATAGTAGAATAATGTAAAACGTGTATATGAAGTAAAGGAATCAGGCAATCAACCCAAGAAATCCAAAATAAAAATTAATCAAAACATGTGTAAAAAATACTTTAATGTTTTCCAGTTGCTTGCTTTCTATGTGGGCCCCTTTGACATGTTTGTAGCTTTCCCTTACAAGTACTGCCACCCTTATATTTGTGTATGCACACACACACACACACACACACACACACTCTTCTCCCAAGCCTACCACTTCCCCTGAGTAGGTATTGCTTATATAGTCAGAGAAACTCTGAGAACAACAGGGCAAGGTAATAACTTAATTATTCCTCCAAGAAAGGTTTGGGTTGCAAATACTTTTAAATCTCTTTATAAGATAAGGAACTGGAAGTTGCTGTGTCTTTACCGGGATTTCTAGCAATCAACCCAGCAGTCCCACTAATCATATTGCTCATTTAACCTTCCCTTTGTGATAATAAAGCCCTACTGCCAGGATAACTTTCAGTTATATACTACTGAGTGATTATTAAAAAGTTATTTAAAATCTTAGTGCCACCTTTTCCTTATTCAAAGGGAAAAATATGCAATTAAAATATAGTAGCATCTATTTTTTACCTTTTGCAAAAATTAAATAGGAAACACATGTAAAGTGTATAGTACAATGATGGGAACACAAGAGTGTTTGATAAATATTATGATTGTTATTATTATCACCCCAGTGTTCATACCTGTGGATAGAAAGTAATTCTTTGAATACAGCATAAAAAGAACAGAATAGTAGTTTGGTAGGAAATCAATTTATAAAAGTTCAGGAGAATCTAGTTCAAATTATACTTATCTAACAATGGAACCCAAAGAAAGTCATTAATTAAGAGATGGGGTATGACATGTAAAATATTTACTTTCAAATTGTACTTATCTAACAATGGAACCCAGAGAAAGTTTTAATTGAGAGATGGGCTATGACATGTAAAATGTTTTCTCACCTATAAATCCTTTACTGTATTTCAACATTGCTTCTGTTTCAGTTGTACTATTTCTTCCTTTATGCTGAGAAACACAATTAATTTCTCTTCTAAATGAATCTAGGAGCAGAAACATTCCACCCATGAGTTCCCTCCATCATTTGTTATCAAAGATGGATTGTTTCCTAAGAACAGAGTCATTTATCCCAGAATGGTAAGGCCAAGGTAAGAGATCAGCAGCCAAATGGAATTTCACCCTAACTGGAAGTTTCAATAAAAGTGTATGCCCTATGGGGAATAGATTGATTGAGTCTAAACTACCTTCCTTTTTTTCAGTCTCCCTTAACAGTGAGTATATCAAGAATGAGAATGAAGAAATATCTGTTTGCTCTAGGTGATAGAGAGAAAACAAGGTTTGGAGAAAGGATGAGTTTTACTCTATTAGTATGGTGTTAAACCCACTTGACTCCAGCACACACAGCCTAATTTTTTGGGTTTTTTTAAATTTTTTTTCCTGTAGAAATTTTCTTAGTATAGCGTAAGTATAATATACATGGTGATTCTAAGACTTCATTGATTTATAAACTTTGAATTAAGTATTAAAAACCAGTTTCTTCATTCAGTCAACAAGATATTAGAGTTTAAGCTGGAGAGGATGCATTTGAGATGCCTTTTGTAGGACTAAGTAGGATTACTCAGTAAGCGTCAGGATATGGATGTCTGGAACCCAGAAAACAGGTCTTGTCTAGAGATGTGTTCAGGATATACGTGGCAGGATTACAGGGGGACTGAATGAGGCCACCTAACGGGAGCACGTTAAGAAAAAGATGGGGACCTAATGAGGGCCATTAGGGAATTTTACTTGAAGGATTTTTGTACAAAAAGAAGGGATCCTAAGAAAATGTGGTATTGTGAAAAAAAATGAGGAAACAGTGTGTTGGTAACAAAAATGTGGTTCTCTTGGGTGAGTTTTACGTTTAGGTAGTCCAGAAAATGAACATGTAAAAGTGTTTGGTGCATTTCCAACTTCAGGATGCTAAAGATGCAACAAGTTTACTTAGATGGTGGGAATAAACACCTGGTTAAAATATATCAATTTATTAATTCATTAGTTATTTTAATCAATATTAATTCAGGATCTCCTGCGGACTATTACCAACAAGATTTTTGAGGTATAAAGGAATAAGTTATAATGTTCAATAGCATAGTAAGGTGACGTAAGTTAACAGCAATATATTGTGTATTTCAAAATAGCTACAGGAGAAGATTTGAGATGTTCCCAACACAAGGAAATAATAAATTTTTATGTGGTGTGAATCCTAAATAGCTTATAATCTCACAGCAAAGGGCAGTCAGTAAGTGAGATGTATAATCAACAATAGCGTCAGAAGAGTGTAAGTGCTATGAAAATTAAGGCAGAAAAAAGAGTAGGTGGTTTTATGAGGTGATTGCAATTTTACATAATGTGGCTTTCCTAGTTTTCTATTCCTGCTCTAATTAATTACCAAAATATAGTGGCTTAAAATAACAGAATTAATATCCAACAGTTCTTCACATCTCAAGTCTAACACAGGTCTCACTTGGCTAAAATTTAGGTATTGTAGGAAGGCATTCTGATGGCTCTAGGAGAGAAAATCTATTCTTTTGCTTTTTCATCTTTAAAGGCCACCTGCTCTTTGGTTGACGCCCCTACAAAGCCAGTGAAGACTCAAGTCCTCCTCACACCACCATGTCTCTTATTTTCTCTCTCTCGCTGAATTTAGCCAGGAAATTTGTCCACTTTTAAGGACTCAAGTGACTAGAGCAGTGATTTTTAATTTGTGTTTTAGCACGCTCATGTGCTGTGAGAGGATACTTCAAAGCACAGTAAGTATATTCTTTTTTTATTCTTTTTTTTTTGATCAACATAATTTAAAGAGGAAGTTTAACTGTAGGTTCAAGTGTGCCATGAGATAAAAAAGGTTGAAAAGCACTGGACTAGAGTGTGTCCATCCAGATATTTCAAGACAATCTGCTATGTTCAAGGTCAGTGGCATAAATCACATCTAGAAAGTCCCTTTTGCCATGTAAGGTAACATATTCACAGGTTATGAAGATTAGAGCACTGATGCCTTCAAGGACTGTGCTGAGTCATACCAGTTTATCCCCACCCCCCAATACCCTAGCAATATTCTTCCTATTTCATAACTCATTGTTATCTACTGTTATCTAAGAATCTATTTTCAGGAATACTCAACGTTAGCAACTAGTAAGTAACCAGCTTATGAGTCTTGTCAGGATTAAGCCACCGTTAGTGAAACTGGATTTCAGGTTTCTGGATCTACAGGAAAAGATGGCCAAACCAGTTCTCCAGGTCTACAGTATTAAGGAACCTTTATTCTGCCTACCACAAAGGTCATGAAAATCTCACTTACAAAATTATCTTAAAATGAGAACCTGAATGATAAGAAATTCTTACCCATTTTTGAAACAATCACGTTGCAGGGAAAGGTAAAAACAGAGGAGAAGACCTTAGAGCAGGAGATGTTTATATATTGGAGGACCGCAAGTGACCGGAGTAATTGGGATGAGGTAAGGGATGGTGAATATAGTGGGAGAGGTGGTTGGAGAAGTGACAGGGGCTAGGAGATGAAGTGATCGGTAGGACATTGTAAAATATTAGCAGTACTCTAATTGGATGAAGGGAGATTTTAAACAGGATCTATTCATAGCATAACTTAGAAGTTGATAGGAGCACATTGATTATGGTGTTTAGAATAAAACAAAAGAGGATTGGAATAGAAACTTGGAGGCCACTCAAAAGGCTATTACGGCTTGGACAAGGATAACAGCATTAGAGATGCAACAGATGTTCTCATTACGAATATATGTTTTTAAGTAGACGCAGCATACCGTACCGATGGAGGACATGTGGGGAAGGAACAGGAGAGCCAGAGATGACCCAGAGCTTTTGGCTTGAGGCAAAATAAACCACTTATAGAAATAGAGAAAACTTAACTCGAATATTCTATTCTTTGCCCTTAACTGAACGTCAAAGTATTTTAAACGTAGTTTATCATTACCTCATTCTTGAAATATGTTTTCTAGATTTCCAGGATCCCATGATAACATCCTCTTTTAAGGGCAAATAGGTTCCCAATAGCTTCTCCTCCACCCTCGGTAGTTTTGCAGAATGTGAATTTATAATAGGAGATCAATAGAATTAAAAAAAATCATATGAACGTATTAACTTGCACTTGGATATAAGAGTGCTTCAAATATGAGACTTACAGAAGGGCCAGATGGTTGGTTTGTTAAATACTGTCTTCATAGGGAAGAATGCAGTAAAGGACAACAGGTAATTTTAAAGGAATAATAAATAATTTTTAGAGGAAATGCCAGCGGGAATCCATTATCTTATAAATGACTCTTTTAGGAAATGAAATGGGACCAGTGAGTTCCGTGAGGGGCAAAACCGTACTGCAGAGGAAGGCTGACTTCTTCTGAAGGTAAAATCTGCCAGGGAATCTCTCTTTGAGCTGCCCTCAGAAGAATAGATAAGAATCTGTCTGGACATCATGGTGAATTTTAGTCTCTTCTTAATCTTTGTTGGTTCTTTGAGTAGATCCTTAGGTAGGGGTTCTTAAGAGAATTGCAGTTTTTGAGATAGAAGTTTCATTATTCCAGAGAGAGAATGCTTCCTTGCACTTGGGGGTGGGGTGCTTGGGACAACGAAGAAGATGGAGAGCTCCTTGGTTCAGAGGAAGCCGTGGTTTAAGCCCTTCTAGTTTCCTTTAATCCAAAGTGATCAGCTTGGTAACGCTCTAAACTTTGGGTATTGTTCTTGGTACTTCAAACTCTTAAGACACCATCTTTTTAAAGTTTTTAGTTCTTCATTTTGGTCAAATATCTTAATACACAGGCTCAATCCTAGGTGTTCAATCTTTACCACGCCCCAAACCCAGGTGATTCTTATCTAATCTCTGTGGCGTATATTCCTGAATTCATCATTTTATCGGTGAACTTTGACCTTACTTATATTCTCTAACAGGTTGCTTGATATTTCCAC
The DNA here is from genome assembly GCA_963574655.1 of Perodicticus potto. NCBI lineage: Eukaryota > Metazoa > Chordata > Mammalia > Primates > Lorisidae > Perodicticus > Perodicticus potto. The sequence goes on along the minus strand of CAUYRH010127911.1, from coordinate 23,027 downwards.
TTTCATTTGTAAGACACGTCGTAAAATTGTATCTTACGGAACATCCCAACTGCGGCAGCTTTTATTCCCTCCTCCTTCTCCGTCCCAATTAATAATTTCACCAGTCAGTTGTTCAAAGCTGAAAATTGTTAATAAACTTCCCAACAGGTCTCACTTCTTCTGATTTCCTCTACAGTTTCTTTTCCTTATTGCAATTAGGGTAATAATTTGTAAGAACAAATTAAGTTATATTACTCACGTGCTTAAAATGTGTCAATGGGTTTTCAATGCAATTGAAATAAAATATAAGTTCCTTTCTATAACATATAAGACCCTGTATAACTTTGATCTTTCCTCTTTCTCTACTTTCATACAGAAACACTGTGACCTGGTTTCCCATAACAAGAATTATTTTTATTTTATTTATTTATTTTCTTGCATTTATTTTGGCCAGGGCTGGGTTTGAACCCCCCACCTCCAGTATACGTGGCCAGTGCCCTACTCCTTTGAGCCACAGGAGCCACATAGGAATTAATTTTTCTTAATTGGCCCTCAAATATTGTAAACTTATCTCTACTTTACTTTTGGGTTTTTGCACTAGCAATTAATTCTGCTCAGAGTGATCTTCCCTAGATTTTCCTTTTCTTGACCTTTTCCAATGAGATCTCAGCCGACCCCTCCAGATAATGCATATCTCTTCCCACATACTCACTGTCCATTCCATTGACTTTTTAGTTTTCTTTGTCATAGAACTAATCATTCTCAGAAACTGTCATTTTTATTTGCTGCATATTTGACAACACCCAAGGTTTAATGTGCAAAATGCAGATACTGTTGCTTGGCTCATGGGTAAAATGTTTCCATGTTATTTATATGTGATGCGTGTGTCACAGAAGTGTGCCTGTGGCTTAAGTCCAAAATTGGAATGATAGTGTCTAGTCTCCTACCCCTTTCTAGTACTACGGCCTCAGACTGTGCTGGCACATGGTAGATCAGACATCATTAACGTGAGAGAGCTTTAAAGAGACACTGAACTTTTCGCTTAGGTACACCTCAGTACAATGACAGCCTTGTGTTCTTTGGGTTGGATGTCAGCATGTAAAATTCTGATCTAACTGAGTGTTCATTGATTTATCATATTCATCTAGATACTCAAATGATTTACTTGCATCTGGCTTACATGCTACCCATAATATATCTGTTGTAAAATAATTGTGACAGTATTTCAGAGACTTCCTGAAGATGTTACTGGGTAAAAAAAATTGACTACACAAGTCTTTTTATATGTTTGGTAGTTGTGAAAGGTAATCCAAGAATGTTTATTTTAATCCACAGGAAGAGAAATGTCACTTGAAGACTATGTCTTATTTTCCATTTCCCAGAAAACAAACATTATAATACTTGGCTCTGATTTAGAGCCTTAGCAACCATCACCTTCTATGGGAGCATTCCAAAACATTATTTAGCATCTTTATTCCCCATGCATATCTAGTGTATAATAAAATACTCTATGTTATATGACACAATCGTAAGACAACATGGACAGAAGCTTGAGCCTTAACTCTCTTTTCCTATATGACCCCATTCCTCCTGAATAAATACCCCATGTCCCTATTTTTCTGCCTCTTGATTTATGGGCATTAAAACTTTTTTTTGTTCCTGACCAGGGCTTGCACTTTCACGCTCAGTGTGTGCTAAGATCTGATCCTTTAAAAAGTGGAGTTTAATATGCAGTGTCAGCAGGTATTAAGGAAAACAACATCACAAAACAAATAGCATATGAGGCACGTGCTATTAACCAGGTCGTGGTACGAGGCCTCCCTTGCAGCTAGGTTCAGGAAAATTGAGTGTCAAGATTCTCGATCCAATTCACTGAATAACCCCGTTTTAATCTCAAGATCCCTCCCTTTGTTAATATAGGTTAAGACATATCAGTAAGACACTTCAAGACTGCATGTTTTGTCTTCAATGCAGTCACCAATTTCTTACAGCCATATTGTGGGCCTGACTTTTAGTTCAATCTTCATGTGCCTAAAGTACTTAAGCATTCCCTCTGATACTATCAGAGAATTCTTGAGGTTTTTCACAGCATGCTTAAGGTTGGAGAAAATCTGTCCTTAGCATCTGTGTGTGTATATGTGTATGGAAAATTTCCCAGTCTGTCTAAAGCAGCCTCCCCAACACAACATTTCCTGTAATTATCATTGCCCCTTATACTAACCAAGTGCTGTTACCGTCCAACTCCTTACCTTGCATCTGAACTTCTTTCTAATTAAATCCTGCTGCTAGCCTTAATAAATACGGCAGAACTGCATGCCAGGGATTATCACTCACCCCAATTTTCCACAAAAAAATGTATCTCTATTGGGTTAAGAAAATGTTAGATGCAAGCCTGTAAATTTCATTCAGAGGATATTTGTAAGACCACTAGTCTAACCTATCGGCTTAGCACAGTTCTCATGAAAATCCAGCTACTGGCGGGTTCGCATCCAGCCTGGGCCCTCCAAACAACAATGATGGCTACAACCAAAAAATGGCCGGGTGTTGTGGCGAGCGCCTGTAGTCCCAGCTACTTGGGAGGCAGAGGCAGGAGACTCGTTAGAGCCCAGGAATTGGAGGTTGCTGTGAGCTGTGATGCTACAGCACTCTATCCAGGGTGACAGCTTGAGGCTCTGTCTCAAAAAAAAAAAGAAAATCCAGCTACTATGTAGCTTATATATATTAAATCTTCTGTTTGTTGAGGGGAGAGAGGGTGATGGGAGGATTGTTGCATTACCAGGATAATAAGGATGAAGGAAAAAATGTGGAGATGTATAAAGGTAGGATAGGAAGAAATATAACCATTAATTCATAAGAAAATAGAGGGTTTGCTGAATTGCACAAGACATTTTCAGAAAGGATGTATGGAACTACCATGTCTGATATTGTCCATTGGGTATTAAAGACAGCAAGTCAAGCTATTTATCTGGCTATTCCTTTTTTTCATAGTACTCATCCTTGCCTTTTATCATTAAACATTTCCCATGAGTTTAAACTCCCCCACATTTCTAAAATGTGCATAAATTGCCCTATTTGATATGAACTGGGAAGCCAAAGCCAGCACAGTTCCAACTGAGCAGAGCCTGTGTGCTGGAGCTGAGGGACTGGAACATTAACAGATGCAATGGTGATCATAGCAAAGGTCAGCCCAAACTATTTGAAAACTGGGGAGGAAGTGAGGTCAACAAGGGAAGGAGTATCCCAGGATATTCAATCTATTAATTTTACATCACAAGTTTTCTTTAAAAATAAATTTATTAGATGACCTGTGTCTATGTAAATATATCAATAACATTGAAATAAAATATATTTGTTTATTTTTCCTTTTCCTCTTGACCATAATTAATTATTATTGTTTTTCCTAAATAAAAGTGTTTGTGTAAGTTTGATTCGCATATGAGCATAGCACACTTGGAATGTTTTTGTACGTTATTTTCTGCGGGTAATAGAATTCTCCCAGAGTGGATCAGACAATAGTACTAATGATGTCTCATTTATAGGTAACAAGCATTTTCTGGACCACACTTTCAACTTTAACTGAATAATTGAGAGATTGTAGCCCTGCCCCAAAGTCTCATTTCTTTGTTGGTCGCATCTATTGTCTTCCTTCATCCTTAGTGATATCTGTTGCCCACCTTCAAGGGCACAACTCTTAGTTCCTTTGAAGTTGCAGCTGTCAGTGAGAGGGCTATGTCTTTCCAAGGCTGCAAACTGCAGATTACCTAGTTGTGCAAATTGCACAGAGAACTCCCTTTAACCCAACCATACGGAGTTTCAAGCAGAGATAGTGAAAATATTTCAAAATGCATCTTCAGTTTGCTATTTAAGAGAATGTTTTTTCCTTCCTTTGTCTCAGAGATTACATTGTAAAAGAAATCCCTAAAGTTAGGTCCATGGACTTTAGAACTCAATGTGAGTCATGAAACCAGTCCTGGACACCCTCCCAAGATAAGCAACATGTTGTTTTCCCCTTAGAAGACATTTTAAAACTTCCCTCCTTTTTAAAGTTAAGTAAAAACATTATTCATAATAACATTTCAAAATTTATTACTTATGGGATGAACCTGCGTTTCATCATTTAATGCCCAGATACGTTCAAATAGAGTTTAGGCAAAAATATGTATTCCTGCTTCCTACAGTTCCTCAAACCTGTCTGTAGAATCATTTCTACAACTCTTCTTCTGCTGGTAGAGCTATGTGTTATGGTTGCATCACAAGAGATTGGCAAGAAGTTTAATGGAAGATCAATTCAGTAAGGCAGATATAGATCTAGGCAATTAGTAACTCAAATTGTTAAAGCAAAAATGTCAGGAGTAGAGTGCTATGTACTTTTCATGTAATATGCTTCAAAGGAGCCTTGATTTAAGATGAAAATAAATAGTTTATACTGGTTTAATATTTTTCCCTTTCAAGACATTTTATTAAGAAAAACTTTAAACATATACAAGGGCTGTCCAGAAAGTATCCTGCTATGTACCATCAAAAATATAGATATGTGGCTCAGCGCCTGTGGCTTAATGGACTAAGGCGCCAGCCACGTACACCTAAGCTGGCAAGTTCGAATCCAGCCCGGGCCCGCCAAGCAACAATGACCGCTGCAACCAAAAAATGGCCGGGCGTTGTGGTGGAAGCCTGTAGTCCCAGCTACTTGGGAGGCAGAGACAGGAGACTCTCTTGAGCCCAGGAATTGGAGGTTACTGTGAGCTGTGATGCCACAGCACTCTATCCAGGGTGACAGCTTGAGGCTCTGTCTCAAAAATAAATAAATAAAATATAGATATGCAAGGCTGGATACTTCATAAACAGTCCTTGTATAATAGCAGTTAGAAACATTTTTTTACAAACCTGGTGTATGAGTCACCTGACCCTGAAAAGTATTAACTTATGGCCAATCTTGTTTCACATATATTTAACTAACCACTGCCCTTCCAGCCCCATTATAACCATAAAAATTTAGTAGTAGCACCGAAAAATAAAATTATTTCCTTAAAAACATAAGCCATATATCATTAACACACTTTAACAGATTAGCCAAATTTTTTGTTATCAAATCTTAATTTAATGTTCAAATTGCTAAGTATAATGTTTAATCAAGTGAATATGCTGTGATTTTTAATTCATAAAAGAGAAATAATTATATTTCCTTCATTTTCTTTTATCAGTCACAGTTTTCATCTTAAACACAAATGACATAGCTGCACCACACACTAAAATGGTCCATCAGATAATCACTTATTCCTGAATATATTTCAGCATTTGAAATTTGTATCATTCAATCCAATTTTCCTTCACTCGTCACTGAAAGAAATGCATTATTACATTTACAACATGTCTTCACTGGAAGTAATCAGAATATGAGATTTTGGGTTGTTTATACTTTTATGTCCATACGATAGTGTGTAAATTCTAATATTACGTGTTGAAAACTTAAATTCCTATAGTCAGTGGTAAAATTTTTATATATAAGTGCATATCATGTGATCACATTTGACTAAGCTTTTAAATATAATGTTCTATAATAATGACATAGAATACGTAACTATTATGGTCATATGTCAACTGTAATAATTTATTATTGAATGGATGGTAATAATATCATTAAGAGGTGGAAGTTAGTTAAAAATACTCTCTGTGTATATATACACATAATTGATTTAATTTTTATAAATATCTTCTTTGGCTTTTTTAAAAATGCATTTTGTATTTTATAGCTGCTTTAGCATGACTATCAGAACTTCCATCCAAAGTTGGTAGAGAAAATGAAGTGGAATAAAGAACGACTCTATGTGGTTCTTAATTAGCCAGTAGGTCTGTATTATAAATTGACAAGAAGATACTAACTATTGCATTTCTCAATAGTCTTTGTTTTTGAATGATCTCCTTTTTGTTTTTACGTGTTGCCATAAGTACTATTGTGTTACTGAGAAATATACTCTAAGACATTACATAAACACATTTCAATTTTCAAATCTATGATAGGCACCAAGTTATGTGAATTATATTTAATCGTGATACAAGAAGATTCTGTTAGATAAAAATCAAGGGCCAATAACTCCAGATTTTTATTATTCTATTATTGCTTACAGACAGCTACTTCCCCCCCACACACACACACATAGAGGCTATTCTCTCAGTCTTTGGGTAGTGGAGCGATAAATTGAAAAGAGGTAACTTCTATGTTGTACTTGATTATCACAAGCCCTGTCATGAATGAGCATTTTACATGTACAAACATATATAACATAGAAACAATTTATTTGTGAATCAGCATTTTGTTAATAACTTGCAGTAAGTATGAGTGTGATTTGGGGTAACTTGTGATAAATGCTTTTGTGTTGCACTGATGTTGTATGACTGGTTTAAATACATCACAGTTAAATGTGTGCTCATACTAGACGTGCATAAACTGCATCAGAACTTAGAATCCAGGAATTATTGCATTTTTAAGGAAACTTGGGTCATTCCTCTTTTTGAGAAGCCGTTAAATATTTTCATTAGTGTTAAATTCAATTCCTTGGGTTTATTTTTGATAGAACATACATGAGACAATGAGTCTTAGTTCCTTTTTTCTTCCTTGTTGGCAGTCAAAACCTCACGCATTAATCATACCCTTAGATAAATTTGTGTAGTACTACTGAGAAAGATTTTTGTATTAATTAAAGACTTTTTTGTTGTGAAGATCACATGGTGAAGGTGTAGTAGATTCTACCAATCCACATAAAGTGGGGAAGATAAAGGAGCAGATATTTCTACTAAAAAGATCACCTTTGAATGCTTATCAAGCAAAGTTTAAGGAGGATTAAAATGATAAATTATTCTCCTTGAGAACATGCATGATGGATGTGAGAAAAGGAAACAGGTCTAAATCCTATTCCTTCATTACAGAATTAAATTATATAATTTATTAGATGCAAATAAACTAATTCAGAGTTTAAATATTTTTCAAGATACAACTATTGTCTTGAGTAAGTGCAAAAAGATGTTTTTATGCACTTAATGCATGTGCTTGCAAAAAGGACTCTTTATGACAAATAAATTATCTTTCACAAGCACACAAGAACTAGAAGATTCACTGAAATAGTAAATTTTGAAAGTACCAGAATATTAAATTAGATCCCAAACATGACTAATTTATACCCTGAGAGAACGACTCACAGTGCAGAAAATCAGCCACATCATATACATAAACAGTCATCACACCGGAGTGACTGCATGATGTATTTTATTTTCTTTTCCAAAAATACGTATGCAGCTATAAAGAGGTCATGTTTACCCAGTGTGAATAGTTCTCGGATATATTTCAAAGCAAAGACAAATTTATAAAAGTAGAGCTCATATTTGATACATTTTGCCAGTGACTTCGTTTAGCAGCACAAACACAAACAAAAGCCTAACTTTCATTTTCATTCCTTACTATTTGTCAGGCAGTATGCTAATAGGCAACACTTAATCCTCACAACGGTGCTACGAAATTGGTACTAATAGTGTTTCCAGTTCAGAGAAGAGGCAACCAAGAAATAGAGATGTTAAGTAATTCTCCCCAGGGAGATGATTTGTGCCTTGGTAGTCTGAATTTAGAGAGGATGCTATTAACATCTGTGTATCTACAACCCAGAATAACATCAGGCATTTTGATCGAAGGGAGACCTGGTACTCAAAAACTACAGAATCATTTTAACTATTTGCAAAAAAGAAATGACATTTTTCCAAATACCTGAATACTACTAAAATTTTGTAGGTGCAGCAAAATGATGTTCAAATTTTAATTGTAAACCAAAAAACCCTACATCTGCACATGTTGGGTCAAAAGACACAGCAATTCTAAAATAATGATCGTATTGAATATTACTAAAGTTATGATTTACAGAGCTGTAGTTAGTGCAAAGTTTTAAGCTTAGTTGTAGAAGTTGAAAAGTCATCAGTGGTAATATTTCATTCTAAAAAATGCCAATAAATTCCAATATATCTATATATGCACACATGTATTTATTTATTACATTTACTTTAGTTAAACATAATGACTAATATTGTGGGTTTGTCAAATCTAAATCATGAATCTTTTCAAATATCTATATTTTATAATCAGGTGGAAATTTATTCACTAAAGATATCGATATATTTCCTTTACTAATAATTTTAGAAAATCAACTCTGTTGCTAGCTTTCTTTGCCCTAAATTTGGGATTATCCTAATTAGATAACATACCGGAAAATTAGTTTATAGCTAAAATTTCTAAAGGACAATGTTAGTAAAACAGATTGTAAAAAGGTGATTGACCTCATTAATACAAATTAAACTGGAATATGCTACAAGCTATGCAACATATAATGGTATCCACTGTATTTATTTGCAAGTATGTTTGTGATAGGAAAATTGTATAAAAACATATATGCAGTGAAATAAAATAAGCAAAATGCATAATTTTAATGTATCTAGATTATTAATACTGGACATTATTTTATTCATATTTTCTGTGAGTTGAATAAACATAAGTAAAATTACTGAATGTTAATTTTTCTTAAAATATTTCATAATACACATATTCATAGGTATTTGAATCTATTCGCTCAATAAAGCAAAACTGCAAATGGAAATAAAGATGTAAATGTATATTTATAAAATTTCATTCTTAAAGTTAAACAAAAATTAAAGTGAGCTCCAAATTACTTACTTGTTCATTTTTCTTGAAATTTAGTGTATAATATATATGTATACCATGTTTAACCTATAGTTGCATTTTATTATTTATCTTTTAAGTGAACATAATAATTCACTATTATTAAAAAATTATTATTATTATTATTGACACTTTCAAATTAAAAATTGAGGTTTGGAACACTTAAGCAAGTTCCACAAGTTTTATTGCTAATAGTAACAACAGTTACATTAATGTTAGCATTTATGTTGCCCTGGGTAGAGTGCCATGGTGGTGTAGCTCACAGCACCCTCAGACTCCTAGGTTCAAGCAATTTTCCTGCCTCAGCCTCCCAGGTAGCTAGTACTATAGGTGCTCACCTCTACACCCAGCTCATTTTTTTTTTCTATTTTTGGTAGAGATAGTGTCTCACTCTTGCTCAAGCTCTTCTCAAACTCCTGAACTCAAGCAATCCATGTGCCTCGGTGTCCTAGAGTGTTAGATTACAGGCTTGAGCCACTCTGCCTGGTCAATGTTAGTAATATTAATAGCTTTTGTAGAGTACCTTCATAAAGACACTATTTTAGGACTTTACAATCATCTTTAGAGTGTTTTGAATCAAAACTATGACTTTTATTGTCTATAACTTACTTTAATAATAACAATACTAAAATTGCTACCATTACTGCCTTCTGATCAGTGGAAAAGACTAAAAGACAGATGCAATTATACATGGAAATTTATTCTATGTCCTATTGGGTATATAGGACCCAATTTTATAGGACCTATTTTATTCAATAAATAGGAAAATTGTGTACTTGGTAACTAGTGATAATACATCTGGTTATTTATCTAGAAAAAGAATAGAGAATAAAAAAGCTGAAATAATACATAGGCATTTAAAAGGAATACTTAAATAATGATCAGTCTAATAGTTCTACAATGTACTGGTAAGAAGTGCAAAACTTGGTATAGATGATAGAGTCCCATTTACACAAAACAAATAATAGCATAAATATATGTCTGAGGGTATGCACACATGGATTCTACACATATTGTTTTAATAGCCAAAGTTATTCACCTTTATCATTTCCAATTTGTTTTTCAATGTAAGTTTACAGTTCCTCAATTCAAGCTGCAAAGCATAATCCCTCCATGATTTTTCGCTCACTCCGATGACTTGTTTAGGCCAACGAGTTGCTAACAAACCCTTAAACAAGCACTGGAAAGTATTACGTACTTTTCAGCGTCTGTCTTCCTCCAGAGCCACGACAGGACTCCTGCAATAGTCTAGAGAAAAAGCCATGAAGATCTGAATTGCTACATCACAGTGTCCCAGACCTCACCAGGTCACCCCCACAGACCAGCGAACAGACAACTGGTCCTGAGACATGCGAGAGAGCCGGCCCGGCCGTGAGCACCAAACTTCCTGGACAACCTTAGGCAACTGAGGATGCCTCAGTTTACCAAAGCCAAAGATTTACCAAAGCCAAGACCACAGAGCCTGCTAGTAAAACTGCAGACTCATGCACTAAATAATTACTTCCGTTTTTCATTTTTGAGGTGTTTTGTTATACATTATTGTGGCAACAGGAAAGCAATACACCATGTTTGATCATACACGTATCTCATGCAAACATATGGAATTATAGGTATCACGTTCGTGTTATTCATCACTCACAAAAAAGTAATGGCTGGGGAAGCGCCTGTGGCTCAGTGAGTAGGGCACCAGCGGGTTCAAAGCCAGGCCCGGCCAAACTGCAAAAAAATAGCCGGGCATTGTGGTGGGCGCCTGTAGTCCCAGCTACTCAGGAGGCTGAGACAAAAGAATCGCCTAAGCCCAAGAGCTGGAGGTTGTTGTGAGTTGTAACGCCACGGCACTCTAACGAGGGTGATAAAATGAGACTCTGTCTCAAAAAAAAAAAAAAAAAAGCGTAATCTCTGGCATAAGGGCATAAGTTTAGGATGAATGAATTAAAAAATACAAATATTATTTATAAGTGAGGATTTTACTGATATTTTGGATATGGAAAACTTTGCAAAAATATTAATTGCTGGAACTATTAAAATCACTGATCTCTGATGATTAAATGTCAGAGGGCGTTTCTGGTACGGTGACAGTCAAAACTGTGCTTATACCTCTTTCATGTTTACATGGATGGAGCTGGAACATATTTTTCTTAGCAAAGTATCTCAAGAATGGAAGAAAAAGTATTCAAAGTACTCAGCCCTACTATGAAGTTGATTTATAGCTTTAAAATGAAGGCTATAACCCAACTATAGCAGAAGAATATGGGGAAAGGGACAAGGGAGGGGGTGAAGGAGCAGGTTGGGGTGGAGGGAGGGTAATTGGTGGGGCTACACCTATGGTGCATCTTAGAAGGTTACAGGCAAACCTTACTATATGCAGAATACTAATGTCTTCATACAATAACTAAGAAAATGCCACGAAGGCTATGTTAATCCAGATTGTATATGAAACCAGCACATTGTACCCCTCGATTGCACTAATTTACACAGCTATGATTCAATAAAAAATAATCGTAAATATACTTGTGGAATAGGAATAAAAATATACTTCCTATGATGGTCTGAAGATATAAAAAGTAGTTAATACAGATAATAGGTACTCAAATTGTGGTCCATCGATTGAGCTTAAGTTTAAACTCTTTGTTGCCAATATTCATGAGGATAAGTAGCAATTTGAGAATGATGTACTCTACCTAGATGACCATCTAAACATACACAGCTTGCTGCTATAAGTAATGTAAAAAATTGGATTGTGGATACAACTAGTAAACTTCTATTCAGCAAGTATGGGAAATTTGGATGTTTTTCTTAGATGGGTGGATATCTTAGGGGGAAATGTTTACATTCATACAATAGAGCCCTGTACAATGCAGTAAAATAAACATACATCAAAATCAGCCAATGATTTTATATTTGTGAAAAATGTTCCAGTATAAGAAGTTCTTCAATAAGTTTATCATAGATTTAAAAAAGAATAATTTCATAAAGAATTCAATTCTGTTATTTGAATTTTTTAAATGTTATTTTTTTTTTAGAATTTATTCAGTTATATTAATGATGTTCCCAAAATCATTGATTATTGACATAATTTCTATTCATTGGTTAGGGACAACCATGTTCTCCATAATCATGGAGAGTTACTGATCATCTTAAAAAAACTTATAGTCTTAAGAAATAATGAAAGGCACAAAAAATATCCTTTGCAAGATACATTTATGTCATTACTGATATTATGACTATGTAACTAATATTCGAGTGAGATTTTACATGAAGTTTATTCAATTCATTTCTTGCTCTTACGGAACTTATGTTAATCTGATACTTACCTATAGAGAAGAAATGTACTGTAATGAGGATAAAATTCTTGAGTAGTTTCAATAAGGGAATTGGGGAAGAACATTTTAAAATAATGTGATTCACTTTGGTAATTACTATCCAGTTATTTTCAGGCAGTAATGTAGAAATTTATGCCCTATTCCTTGGGCTTAGGCTCCTCGGTGGTGATTAAGCAATACCCCCAGTGGTATACGTAGTAAAGTAAATGGTACCACTCCCTCAATAAATTGACAATAATGAATTAAGAAGTCACAAATATTGAATTACTTGAAGGATTAATTTCCAAGTGCAAAAAATACAATTGTTTTGTCTGATTAGAATTTAAAAATGTAATTGATTGCTTATTGTATTTATCTCTCATTGCAAATAAAAGAAGTTTAGTTTCTATCCATGAAAAAATATAAAATCTTGTGAAATGAAGGCACAACTGCTTTTATATTTTAGATTTATAATCCCAGATGAATTAAAGCTACAATATCCATGTAGTTGAAATTAATGTATATAAATACCAATGACAAACATATAAATATATATTTTTCCTTCATAAATAACATGTCAAGTCTAATTGTTTTAGTTCTAATAATAAACCAACATTTAGATTTCCTATAAAAGTATAAACCTAAATAAAATCTATCATGCCTTATCACACTTGTGATAGGCTACACAATGTTTTAATTTCTCCTTGTAAAATGGTCATTGATTATCTATTGAACTTTTAAATCTAAAGGCATATTAAGGAAAAATTGGTGACAACTTATCAAAGGAAATGTTTAAATGAATATTTCATATACAATTAGAAAATAGAATATATACATGTATCTATAATATAGGTGTGTACCATTGCATATTCAAATGGAAAGTATACAGTGGGGCAGGAGTTGTTTAGAAGAAGGTTTGATGAAATGGAAAATGAAAAGAAAGGGAAGAACAGAAAAAAAATCACATTAGGTTGCTATTTTCCTCACTGACAATGGTTAATGTTATTTCCATTCTTAAAGACAAAATATACAGTAAACAAAAGAAGAAAGGAATAGAATAGAATAGAAATAAATGATTCTCTGTTGAAAATTATTAACACTTAATTTGATGTAGAGATCTCAAAACACTGAGTAGGTTAGCTAACTTTGTAAGTTGTACAAAATCTTGTTGCTGTTATTCAATTAAACTATATCTGAATGGAAATTTGATATTTAGCTGGCCGGGCTTGGTTCGAACCCGCCAGCCTGGTTATATGTGGCTGGTGCCGAAACCACTGTGCTATGGGCGCCAAGCCTGGAAATTTGATATTTAGATCGAATCTTACAAGATAATATGATCCATTATATTTTTGTAATATACTTATTTGCTTCTTTGAACTGTTCTTTGACATTTGAACTATTTCATCAGACACTTCCAGTTGCAATTACTTTGTTCAAAAGCTTTTTCAATTTCATAAACTATATATAACTAAACTATAGTGGTCTATCATAACTCATTTGGAAATGAAAAAAAATGAGATTTTGTATAGGTTTTATTTTTTAATTTTTTTTTTTTTTTGCAGTTTTTGAGCAGGGCTGGGTTTGAACCCACCACCTCCAGCATATGGGGTCGGTGCTCTACTCCTTTGAGCCACAGGTGCCACCCGAGACTTTTGAATAGGCTTTAAGTAATTTATGGCAGCTTAATTCTTCCATTATTTATGGAAAAGATGGTATTTTATATATATATATATATATACACACACACACATATGTTTGTATATAAACACATCCTTAAAAATTCCAAATGTATTTCATTTTCCTTTACAGAGTATTAATGTTCCTTTGGGCAACCTAAGATTGTGACTTAAAGATTATACAGAACAATACTTCCAGAACTTATTCCACACAGTACTCTGACAGGGTACAAGAGTGATAACACACAACTAGTAAAACAATGGTCCATTGCATCCCACCCTGGACACTGTGGAAACACTCCTTCCTGGGATTTCAGGGAATCACTTTCATTGAGCTCCTGTGCAAAAGTCATTGATATCAGCACAAGTTCTGTTAAGGCATAGCAGACTTTCCTTCTCTCTGTATTCATTTATGCGTATAGATGCAGTGTGGAAAAAATGCTAAAATACAAAATAATATAAAGAAAAACATCCCTAGAGGCAGCCATTATCAACATGTTGTCTAACTCCTCCCAGCCTACATGTGAGTATACATATAGATTGGTATACTAACATGTATAACATACTCTATATTCTAACATATAAACTATTTTCCACTTAACTTATATAACACGGTGAGTTTTAGAAGTCAGTTACATGATAGTATATTTTATCGTATAATTCCCTGAGTAGTTTATGGAGTAGCATTGAGGATGAGGCTAGAAGGTCATGCCTGCCTGCGGCAAGTGGCAGAAGCACCACTACCTGGGCAATGGCAGTTGTAATAGGGAAAAAGCCATTCTATGTCATAAATTTTTATATACCTGACATTTGCTTACTAAGAGAAATATAGATCAATATTATTAGAAGACTTTTGTGCATGTGAGAAACTCAGTTAAACACAATAAACTCCCACCTTTGCAAAAACCACCTAACACCTTTCAGGTGTTGATGGAGTTCAATATATAAACTGAACATGAAAATGAATAGGTATATTCCATTCTTGACAAAAGAGGCTAATGGAACTTACCCAGCTAAAACTTTTCACATTAAATTGAAATTATACCTCTAAATCTTGAAGGTAGTGAAAGCTAGGCATACCTCTCCTATGTTAAGACAGTGCAGAAATATTGTCCAAAGCAAAGATTTATAAGTCGTCATTGAAAGCATTCACTCTAACAATAAAGAAGACAGCGGGATGGTGAAATGATGGTTGGGATTCAAAATAAATCACACGACACTATAATAATTCCATAGCAGTTAGATCTCCTTTACCACACTGCATCTGGCAATCCCATCATGTTGTATTTTAAAGAAATAATTGTTCTTCATGGGGATAGCGGTTCAGCATGAATACTTCAAAGTTATAAGAAATATTAAGCAAAAGCTTGCTGTGAGCTGTGACACAACAGCACTCTACCGAGGGTGACAAAATGAGACTCTGTCTCTAAAAAAAAAAAAAAAAAAAAAAGCAGAAATATTGAAATATTGAGCAAAAAGTTTTCTACAAAAAAAGGAATAATTCATTATTGAGGTAAATGAACTTTTAAGATTTAGACATTAATATTTTCTAGCATATTCTTTAAAGCAAAAAGAAGCCTTAACAGATCATGAGGAATATGGATATTTTACTATGAAAAACGCAGTTATTTACATTGGGAGTTTTTGTAGTAAATAGGCATCTATTAATGATCCAACCTTGTTTTGGTTAAAATTATGGAATGTTTGTTCAATTGCTATTAGTATTATTGTTATTATTAGTCTTCTATTTCAAAGGGAAAATAAAACTGATCACAATGATGAAAATTTCTTTCTCTGGACATGGAATGTTTACAGTTATATCCCCATGGGGGCTAGGCTGTGGGGATATAATAGTCCTTATAAGTATTGGTCTTTATAGCTCATCAATTTCAAATTGTCTCAAAACTTCAATGAAAAGAAGATAATTTAAAGGAAAACATGTAAAACGTGTTATTAATCTTTCCTATAGACTCAAGGACATAGCATTTGACCCTTGGCCAATTCTCATTGCACAACTGTAATGAATGAAATGATTCCCACCCTTCAGCCAAATTCTTGTCTACCTTGAACCTCAAAATGTGAACTTATTTGAAAAAGACTGTGCAGTTATAATTAGTTAAAGATCTTGGGATAAAAATCATCCTTGATTGGAGGAGAAAATGACACAGAGAGAAGAAAGGCACATGATCCAGAGGTGCAGATTAGAGTA
Source organism: Perodicticus potto (assembly GCA_963574655.1). NCBI lineage: Eukaryota > Metazoa > Chordata > Mammalia > Primates > Lorisidae > Perodicticus > Perodicticus potto. Next base: position 7,145 of record CAUYRH010127911.1, on the reverse strand, counting down.
ATATGTCACAATCATAGATCACCATGAATTGCCCCAACCCACCAGAAACTAGGAGAGAGACATGGAGAAGATTCTACTTTAGTACCTTCAAAAGAATACAACCTTACTGATTCCCTGATCTCCAAACTTTCGCCAATTGAACTAAGGTTATAAATGTACAGAGTGTACATTTCTTTAAGGCACTCAATTCATCTTATTTGGTTAATGTAGCCCCAGGAATTTAGCCAGATCTTAACAAATAACTAAAGAAATTTTAGCTTATTTTTCATAATTCATGTATGACACAACATAAATGAAAATCCAGAAAGCACTGTGCATTGAACCGTGTATCTATACCTGATTTTCAAGGTTATCATAGAGAAGCTAGTATGAAGTATTAATAAGAAGCAATTGATCTGGACCATGGTGTTTAGTCTTATGCATCTGAGTGGATCAAATGGTTAAGTAGGTAAAAAACATGATGGAGACCCAGACTTAAATTTACAGGGCTCAGGAAACTACACACCCTTAAATGTCTCTCCTCGTCATACCTGGCCCAAGTGTAGAACACCTGGAATATTGGATTCCGGACGTAAATACTAGAAGTCTTTTCTTCTAATATTATTGTGGATTGTGTGTTTCTTGTCTGTATTCTTTCTTAAATCTCAGTAAACCTGGTGTGGTTTAAAACCTATTGTGTTCTATTAATATGATTTTAATAGGAACCCATAATCAAATACCAAATGGATAATAGAATGGACATTGCTTAATTATATATATGCACACACTCATCTATGTATCTATCAACACACACACACATATATATGCCACACACTCATGTCATTGTTGTAAATATATTTCATTTTAACCTTATAAGAAACTGTGAGTTGTGTATTTAGCAATTAAAAATAACTAAGCTTACAATTGGTTTGGTTAGTTTGTGGTTAAGATTTTTATGCAAAAGACATTTTAGAATCATTTGGTCAAGTAATAGTATGAGAATAATGAGGCTGGGGATACCTAAAAATCGGGTACCAAGATTAACCAGATACATGGGAGATGTCTATAGTCAAATATATTTTGTCCTACATTTCACAGGTTATAGAGGACCAAAATGAAGCATAAAATGCAATTAATGGCATTAACACAATGATAAAAATTTACATTGCATAAATGAGAAAAACAATGTACAATTCAAACAATTATATGAAGAGAGCAGCACAGATGCCTCATCCAACAGGATAAAAATAATAAATTAAATTTTATTCAACTCATGAGCTTTATGAAGTTAATTTAATTAATATACTAGAAAATCATGTTACTTATTTAATGAAATGATTATCTTCAAATGGGTAGAAATCATTTTTTAAAGCAGTATTATAAACAGTAATTACATAATTCTCCCATATCACAGTGGCTGTCTAGGAGTGTTGTAGAGGCAATTCAAAACTAGAAACACAAGCTCCAGATTCAGACAAAGGTGTCTTGAGCCTTCACCATATCACCCCTCATTGCTGTGAGAAATTACACGTGCCTCCCCCAGCAAAAAATGAAATAAAATGCTCACAATAATCTCTAGCTTATAGTGGGATTGTCAGGATGCTTTGAAATCATCATTCTGGGACCTTATTGAAAATAGCTTTCCACATATGTTTCATTCCCCTGTTGTTGCAGTTGAACTAGTATATATTTTGATGCATTGCACTGCTTACTGGATGATACATTTTTAAAGGATTCTGATCTTTATTTCATACATAAGTTATTTATTACTGATGATCATCAAACTGAAGTTACCTACTCCAAGAGTACCTGAGATTTAAAATGTCTTTAAAAATACTAATTTTCTCTAAATTGTAACAGGCTCTAAATATATTAGCTATGAAACCAAATAGTCTATTGTAAACCATCATGAAGACTCTTCCTCTTTAAAGGAAAATATGTAAAATGTGTTATTAATCTTTCCTATAGACTCAAGGTTATTGGATTTGACCCGTGGCCAATTTTCATTGAATAACTATAATGAATGAAATAATTTCCACCCTTCAGGCAAAATCTTGTCTACCTTAAACCTCAAAATGTGAACTTATTTGATAAAGACTCTGTGCAGCTATAATTAGTTAAAGATCTTGGGATAAAAATCATCCCTGATTTAATGATGCCTCTAAATCCAATGATTTGAAATAAATCTTACAAGTAAAGGAGGAGAAAACGGCACAGAGAGAAGAAAGGCACATGATACAGAGGTGAAGATTAGAGTAATATGTGTTATGAATATTAGAGTAATAATATTCTTCCTCTTTATCTTATATTTTGCACTAAGCCTGTGTTATGCACACATACACATACACACACACACACAGCGCCAATGTGTCACTAATTTACTAAAGTGCTTTTTCCCAAGGTGAGAAGACCTCTATAGTTTCAAATTATGAGATCGTTTGAAATATAAGTGTAGGGGGTGGGAAAAAAATGAATGACTTTCAATGAATAGAGAGGGAAACTCTTAACAACCCAGGTGGGTTATAATTTTTAGCATTGAATAAGATTATTATAAATAATTTTTAGCTGATAGCTTTTTAACATTTTTTAGATACTAGATCATAATATATGATTTTGATTTGTTAGTCAAAAGAAGTTAAGCAATTGAGTAGAATTACTAAAAATCCCATTATCATTCATGTATTAACACGATTAAAGTTTCTCTATACTTACATAAAACATAAAAATAAAATTGAAATGCTAGTAATTTTATTATTCTGGCGATAATAGTCATGGATAAATAAATGGCTGATAAACATGGACATTCCATGTCATTAATGGATGAATTTGCAATGAATGAATAGTTTGCTTTCTAATAAATGTGCAACATAATTATTTTGACCAATTATGTACCATGAGTATGTCAATAGTTATTAAATCCAGAAGAAAAAATGTTAACATTTCGCACATCATAGTTATGGTATATTAAAATTATTTTTAATTTATCAGCATATTAATTTTCAAAAAAGTATTTTGATAATAAAGAGATTCAGAAAGCTTGATTATTTTCAATAGGGTAAAAATTTTCTAAAGGTAGTAAAATGAGCTCAAAAAAGTGAGAGTAAAAGGAACCATTTAAACTACTAAGAAAGAACAAATTGATAGATTTTTAGGTGGATGATTTTCAGTACCAAGTTTCCTTTAATCTTATTTTAAAATAACAGCATAGCTAATATATCACCAAATGCATTATTTGTCATTATTTTTACTTACCAGCAGAAAAGTTTTAAAAATGCTAAAGGTGCAGGAATATGGGAGAAAAAATATCTTAAGGCCTCTAAATAATAGCATATGGGAAAATGCAGACAAGCTCAATAATCCATTTCAATTTAATTAAGAAAATAATATAAAACAATAGGAAGGTTTCAAAGATTTATTAAACATGTATTGTCCAAAGAAAGATCATGCCTTGGACAAGTAGAATATAGTCTCTGCCTATAAAGAACTTAGAGACACTTATGAAGAGGCAATCTTAAAACAATATATAGCACATGGCCATTTACATGTTAGGCATGTATATACATTCTACAAAGTTGTTTTCTGAATAAAATGAAAATTACAATGGCTGACCTGAAATCTGGTAAGTACACTCATTTTACTGCTATGTGCAAATATTTTTATAACAAATATATTTAATAAAAACCTTTGAATCAGCAAATTTTTTAAATGTAGAATTTAAAATAATTTGGGGGATGATTTGGGAGGTTATGTCTATCTCTAAGGTCAGGTTTTCAGTGATGTCCTGTGTTATTTTCTATGGCCAGGTATTAAACAAAGAAATAAATATTCCAGTACCACTAGCATAGACCAAAATCTGGGCACACTAAAGTCCCAAAGTTGGCCCCATGGAACCCACTTATATGTAGTCAGCCTATATATGCAGGTGTTGCATACTCCAAATAATGTTTTCCATCTGTGTCTGTTTGAAAAAATTTGGTGTGTAGATAAATCCACAAATTCCAAACCCATGGTGCTCCAGGGTAAACTGTTCAATCATTGCTATAGAAGAATCAAGTGATACAGGAGTGCTTACCTACTCTCTTTTGGTTTCTAAGGCAGAAGGTGTGATGTTTACCCTTCTCTGCAACTCAGATATACCTTCTCTGACTTGGGGTTCAATTTTATTTATTTTTTGCCACCTCCTAGGATACCTTCGGTCCAGAGCTCTGCAGCAGTAGACGCACCTCCTTTTCCTGAGGGTAATAAGATCACTAAAAGTGATTTCCCACTGGTAAACCTAATTTTGTATTGAGAAACAAGAGAGAAAAAGCATTTCAACTATAAATGCCCTTGCCATTCAATGAATTTCCTGAAACCTCTGTCTCCAGTTATTTTATAAATTAATGATAATCCACATTGTCTGAATTCAACAACCATTATTACTCATTGCTGATTTTAATGTGCTAGACATTCTAAAATATCCCTGCTACCATCTATAACCATCAATGAGAAAATTAGCATGATTATCACCATCATACATGTAGAAAATGAAGCATAGAAAAAAATAAGTAAATTTTTCAGTATTTGTTCAGCTATTCTACGAGCACTTATTGAGCACCTACTATTTGATGGGTATAATTCTTTGTATTAAAAATATAGAATTGACAAAAAAAGACATTTTCAGACAAAAGAAAAAATAGAAATATAGAGTTGAATAATCAGAAGTGGCCTCTCCCTTGGGTAACTTTTAGCTTTTGCATGGGACAGTTCAGCAATTAAGAACAGGCAGCAAGCTGTTCCAATGCCAGCTTGAGAACACTGCATCTCCTGTCCCTACTACTGCATGCCCTGATCCTCTGAATGAGTAACAAAGACTATGAAGTCAGCACAGAGCTCAGGAGATCACATAATCAAATTGGTCAACAAAGAAACTCTTCCATAGAAGAATTTTGTCTTTTCTTTGAAAACTACTGGTAGAATTATATTTAGATTACCTGAGTTGTCTAGCTATGCTAATAAAGAAACATATAATTGGACAAGTTATTCGATCTTTTAGAGTCTATTTTGCATTTTGGAAAAAGGAAAATGGTGGGACGGATCCTACCTTTTGATTTGTTCCTTTCGGAAGCAGAGGTTTTGTTAGGATGAGACACATACGCACGTGGGTCAAACCTCATTACCATTCCCCCAATTAATTTAACTTTATGTTAAAATAAGAAATTAGCTTTGTTTAATCAGATTAATTTTACACAGAATGCCAGGCACTTCTAAACTGTGTAAATTTAGAAGATTATTTGCACAAATCTAAAATAGTTTTGAAAAATAACAGACTAAAATGTGTTAGATTTTTAAGGAACATTTTACGTATGAGAATGAATTTTATGTCACAAAAGAGCAGGGTCTATCAGTTCATATTTCAGACATAAAAATTCAGGTACTGATAATTCATTAGGAAGGAAGCTTTGGTTATATGGAGCCATCCATTGTTAATAGTCTGGAGTGCAATAAGACTCACCATGCTCAGGTGATGATTACAGTACTTAGCACTTCTGGAGAATAAAAGTACAGTGACTATAATCATTCTCAAAATTACTTCATAAGTGTCACACTGTTAATTACAGTTCAAATAATTAGCATCTGGTTGAAGTTATAGGTGTAGCTTTGAGGAATTTGTATTACATGAAATGCATTTAAAGAACCTTTAATCACAACATAAAATGTTCTCTGCTGGCTTTGGGTACTCTTGTACAGTAAGTCACACCTGGTGTTTACTAAAACTGCCAAAGTATAAGAATCAATTGATGCTGGTTTTTCTTCAGTGGAACATGAAAAACAGTATTATTTTACCTTGTAGACATTATGGTTCTCAAAAGAAACAATAATTATGGAACCTTTATTGCATTTTTAAGTTTTAGTAACATTGATAGTGTTACAGTATTTGGGTCTGATTTAAAATCAATATGTAAATGAAATACAAAATTAGCAAAGAAAATCAAATTACATTAGCTTGTTTTTAAAATACAATGTGTGAGGACAATATGCTTGACTTCATGCTAACATCTCTGGTTTTGGGATTTTGTTATGTGGGCTAATCTTACTGGAGTTAGGTGATATCTCAAAGTAGTTTTGATTTGCATTTCTCTGATGATTAAGGATAGTGAGCATTTTTTCATGTGTCTGTAGGCTGTCTTTACCTCTTTCATGTTTACATGGATGGAGCTGGAACATATTCTTCTTAGCAAAGTATCTCAAGAATGGAAGAAAAAGTATCCAATGTACTCAGCCCTACTATGAAGCTAATTTATAGCTGTCATATGAAGGGTATAACCTAACTATAACACAAGAATATGGGGAAAGGGGCGAGGATAGGGAGGGGAGAAGGGAGGTTGGGGGGTAGGGAGGGTAACTGGTGGGGCCACACCTATGGTGCATCTTAGAAGGGTACAGGCAAACCTTGCTAAATGCAGAATGCAAATGTCTTCATATAATAACAGAGAAACTGCCGGGAAGGCTATGTTAATCAGTTTGATGAAAATAGTTAAGATTGTATATGAAACCAGCACATTGTACCCCTTGATTGCACTATTGTACACAGCTATGATTTAATGATAAAGATAATAAAAATTAAAAATAAATAAATAAATATGTTTGACCTCATGCATCCCCATCCATTCTCAAGGAGGCATTTTCAAGGGTTCTGAAAGTACTGGAATTATCTTGGGTTTTTGATTTGTAAATTAGTGTTTGAAAAAAGCAAAGGGGAAGAGGTCCATAAATGGATTCAGGTATTTTACTGAATATACAATAAGTACAACAGTTAAAGTCAGGAAGAAAGAGATAATTTTTACCCTAAAATAATTTTGAAGAGGTATGTTGGGACCCCTATGGTCTGGTCTCGGTCACCACAGGAAGGAACCAGGCATGACGCGGATTAGAAGTACAAGCTTGGCTCAGCGCCTGTGGCTCAACGGGATAAGGCACCAGCCACATACACCTGAGCTGGCAGGTTTGAATTCAGCCCGGGCCCGCCAAACAACAATGATAGTTGCAACCAAAAAATGGCCGGGCGTTGTGGCGGGCGCCTGTAGTCCCAGCTACTTGGGAGGCAGAGGCAGGAGACTCACTTGAGCCCAGGAATTGGAGGTTGCTGTGAGCTGTGATGCCAGAGCACTCTATCCAGGTGACAG